>JABUQX010125191.1:2500-25825 GCA_015478945.1 Trachelipus rathkii
AATGTTTTCAATAAAATTGTTTCAGCTCCATACTTATGCTGACAGGGCAGCAATGCGGTTCGCTTAGGAGACCCATCCATCATCACAAATCTCCATTTTTCTAAGACTCGTGAGGGCTCTATTTTGGCCACCTATCGTTTAATATATATTATATATATATATAATATGTAATATAATATATATAATATATAGATAATATATATATATATATATATAATATTATATATATATATATATATATATAATATTATATATATATAATATATAGATATATATATTATTTTATATTATTATTATATTATTATTATTATTTATTATTATTATTATTATTATTATTATTATTATTTAATATTATCTTATTATTATTATTATTATTGTTATATTATTCATATTTTATTATTATTATATATTATTAATTATTATTATTATTATTATCTATTATTATTATTATTATTATTATTATTATTATTATTATTACTTCCTCACGAAGGTGGCTTCGTTGCCGTCGAGAGGGGGTACAGAAACTTGAGTGTCTGCGAAGTGCCACTTTCTTTTTTTATATATATATATATTTTGTCTTTGTGGGTTCTCCTAAAATCTAAAACCCTTATTTTTTTTATATTTATATTATTATTGGGTTTCTTTTGTTTTGTCATTTTTATTATTGTGATTTTTATAGTTTTTTTTTTTCTTTTTAGTCTTATTAATATTATTATTTTTATATCTTCAATATCTTATACTCAGTGAACTTAGTTCATTTTGCCCGTCCTTTTCTTAGTTTGTTTCTCTTCTCCTCCATGATCTGTACTTACTTCCATACGTATTCCTGGTCTCTCTTTGCGTTACCTTCCTTTTATCAGGCCACTTACTTTCCAATCTTTCCTTCATCAACTTTGTTCCCGTTTCCGGTGAAAGACTTCACCGCATTTCAGGACAAGATCCTCAAGGCGGCTGTGGACAATATCCCCCGTTCCTCTGGGCACCGGAAATCTACGACTCCTTAGTGGAGTCGAGAATATGCTCGGGCTACTCGAGAAGAGCGGAGCCTCTTCAAGTTGTACAAGCTTACTCCACTCCTTCCAACTTGATTCTTTTTAAGGCTGCGGTTGCTCGGTCGAGGTGTATAAAAAGACGAACTAGGAAGCAATTTTTCCGGAACTACGCCTCCACTGTTACATCTTCTACACCGTTTCTTCAATGTTTAAAGTTGTGCGTAAGATTTCCAGAATACACCATTCAAAAGATTTTCAGAAAACACTACTCTCGCTCAATATGGTCTACAGCCCTCTGATGTCATCTCTCTGGAATGGTTGCCGATAAGCTGGGATTTCACTTTGCTTCCTGCTTCAGTGGGTTCTGATATCGTGAACCCTTTCACTCTTACTGCTTACGGGTGCGGACCCCAGACTGGGGAGGACCCTGATTACAGTAAATTATTTACAAGATGTGAATTTTTGGAGGGTCTAAAACTTTGCAATGATGGAGCACCTAGCCCTGAGGGCATTTCCTTTCCGGTGCTGCGGCATGTTCACCCTTCAGCCTCGGCATTTCCCCTCAGTCTATTTAATAGAATCTGGGTGAAGTGTGTCTTCCTTCCTGTCTGGTTGACGGCATATGCTGTTCATATTCCGAAACCTGGCAAGGGCCAAACATCAACAAATAATCATAGACCGATTTCATTGACCTGTGACACATGCAAGCTGATGGAGAGACTGGTGGCCTCCCGTCTTGTTCCCACGCTCGAGAACATGCATTTTCTGATTATCAGTTTGGTTTTCATTTTCATCGCTCAACTCAAGATCCCCTCCTCCGTTTGGATCACGACATACGTGCAGCATTTGCTTCCAATAAAATGACTCTGGGAGTTTTCTTTGATCTTGAAAAGGCATATGATAGCACGTGGAGGATTGGAATTTTGCATAACCTTCACTCGTTGGGTCTCAGGGTAACTCCCCCTTTTCCTTCAGGCACTGATGTTGGATAGCTCGTTTCGGGTTCGTTTCGGCCCCACATTGTCGCGACGTTTTGTCATGAATGAGGGGGTGCCGCAGGGCAGTATGTTAAGTATATTGCTTTATGTAATAGGGTTCAATGGAGTACTGGATACCATTCCACCATCGGTCCGCTGCTCCGTCCATGTCGACGATCCTGCACTTTATATTACTGGGACTAGGCCTCCTTTTATGGAGTGTCAGCTTCAGCTGGCCATTGACAGGGTTTCCGCATGGTGTAGTAGGCGTGGTTTCACTTTCTCTGCATCGAAAACAAAGGCCATGCTGTTCAGGAAAAATCCAAGTCGGGTACGTTCGCTTCCTTCTTTGACCCTTTAACATTCTGTTGCATTCTGACAACTGTTACTTTCTGCTGGGTCGCTGCTCGATGAGCGCCTTACGTACCTCCCTCATATTACTCATGCAGCGAACTACTTACCATCAAATGTACAATACCTTATTCTTGACATGCGACGGGATTCCTTCCTGCTGCTGATATTTATATATCCATTCGTCGTGGTTTCCGTTCTTGCTGGCAGGCTTGTTGGTCGGAGGATAATCGTAGCGCCAAGCTACGTACAATCAAACCCCTCATTGGCCACTGGTCCTCTTCTTGCAGGAGAAGTTGCCTTTTGGAGTTGGTCCTGGCTAGATTGTAAATAGGATATACAAATTTCAACTATGGTTTTTCTTGTCGCAGGATGGAGAGCCATCTTTCCCGTTTTGCCCCTCGAGTTGCCTCCTTTCAATTTTTCATGTGCTTGTGTTGCGAGCCCTTTCTGCCCTCCGACGGACGTTCTTCCCTTGTTTGCATAATGTTCCTGAAAACCATCGCCTTGCACGTATATTCTATGAATCCTCTCATTTCCGAAGTGACAGTATTTTTGCCTTCCTGTGTGATTTAAACATCCTCTATAGGATTTAACCTTCTCAGCTCAATTTTTATGTCGTTTTGCTAGGAACTTCCCCTGTTTGTTGGTTTGCTGGCACAGTATAGCCGCATGAACTGTGTGCTGTGGTGGTCCCTGTACATCAACTCAAAAAAAAGGAAAAAATATTATTATTATTAATTATTATTGGTTATTTATTATATTATTAATTATTATATATTATTATTATTATTATTTATTATTATTATTATTATTATTATTAATTATTATTATTAATTATTATTATTATTAATTATTATTATTAGTATATTATTATTATTATTATATTATTATTATTATTATTATTATTATTATTATTATTTTATTATTATTATTTTTATTATTATTATTAATTTTTAATATTATTATTATTATTATTATTATTATATTATTAATATATTATTATTATTATTATTATTATTATTATTATTATTATTATTATTATTATTATTATTATTATTATTATTATTATTATTATTATTATTATTATTATTATTATTATTATTATTATTATTATTATTATTATTATATTATTATTATTATTTTTATATTATATTATTATTATATTATTATTATTATTATTATTATTATTATTATTATTATTATTATTATTATTATATTATTATTATTTATTAATTTTATATTAATTATTATTAATTATTATTATTATATTATTATTATTATTATCGGTGGAAATTTTATTTTTACGGATTAAGAGAAAATGATACATTTCAATTACATATGCCAAAAACATTGAAAGTGCATTTTAAATATTCTTAATAACAGTTGCATTATACGTGTTTTAAATTGATGAATGAATACCTGGCAGGTTGTTCGGTGTGAAGAGTATCATGTGATGGCTTCATGAGATCGTTTCTTTCGGCTTGCCTCTTGTGATTTCCGGAGCATCCCTACGCACATACCAGCAGTAATCCGCAAAAATAGCTTCATTCCAACGACACTTATATCTTTGTTCATTAAATAAAATACTCCTGAAATGGAATCTTTTCCGGTGTTCATGCACTGACAGCTCCACAACTAGGAGAAGAAAAGAAAATCTGAGGTAGGACTGGAGGAAATGGATTTTAAGGGACATGTTGCATCAGAGTTGATGGTATTTTTCCAGAAGTACTGTCACCAACTGAGTGTAATTATGATAACATTTATGATAACTTTTGTTGCCTAAGAATCCATGTATAACTCCTGTTAAGGCTCACCAAGCTTCCTTTTTTCCCCTCCAAAACTTGGTCAAACGCAGGATCCTACTACATGTTGTCCGAATTTGTAAGCCCAATAAAAATACCTTTCTTAATTAACCTTTGCATCAATCAATCTAGGAAATTTGTCTCGTAAGTACTTAAAGGCCTCTCCTTCCTGACTCATAACTTTAACAAAATTTTTCATGAGACGAAGGTTTGTATGAAGGGGTAGAAAAAGAACATCTTTTGGGTCCACGAGAGATCTCGCAACGACATTCTTTTCTCGCTAAGACGTCAAGATTTCTTGCCCAGCAATTTGCATTGAGTGCAATGAGCTTTTCCTATCCCTACCCTGTCCCGACAATATCAAGAAAAAGAGCAGTCAGTCTTAGTGGTACCCCTGTGCAATCCTAAGAGTACAGCGATGACCTTGAGGTCACCACTGAATTTCTACACTCGTTCACCATATTTGATTGAGTCGCGGAGGGCTGCCGTGTTTGCATCAAGTCTCCTTCTGTGAACTGCATGACGCAACAAAGGGGAAAAAAAAGAAAAGGAAAAAAGGAAAAAAAAATGGGGGGGGGCTTTTTGCCCCCCCCCCTTTGGTGTGTAAGCAGCTTTCAAACTAATCATGGAGGAAGTCTATGAATACCCTTCATTCAGGTTGATATCTATGGTTCAAAATTCAAGAATTTTCATCAAGCCATTATCGTCTCAGCAATGCAACCAGATTGTTTTTTCTCTATACTTTGAGACCCTGACATCACGTTGGAGAAGATTCCATTGCTGTAGTCAGAACTAGAAAGTTCTGCCCTTCACCTTTGTAAGTCAAGGTCTGAATGAGAATCATCTCAATCTCCGCTTTACTTAGTCGGTGTGGTGTACATCAAATTTACTTAAAATCTGGTTCATGGATGGTGGAAGGCAATGCTGATTCTGCTTCTTCCACACTGTCTTCATTTTCCATTTCAACTCTAATGTTGAGGTGGCAGCAGGGAACTGGTAGACCATCTGATGTGGAATAGGCGAAGCAGATGGAAGATTCGGGGTATTCAACGTTCCCTCTTTTTCATCCCTGGACAATAACCTTCCTATTAGGGTGAAGTCAAGTGGAAGTAGCAGTAATCTGTATATTTTGTAGGCTCCCGCCAAACCATAGACACAGCATAAGCCATACATTATTTTATATTTTTCAACCATTCTCGTAGCATAACTGAATAAGAGTTGCACATATATGGCGCAGCTTCCATGACTTATCTGGTCCCCATTTACTTTCATACCAAACTAATGCTGATAGACAGTCTCACAAGAGAACGTCAAGATTGGCGTTTCCTGTGACGAAAACACCAATTATTTCCACCACAATTGTAAACAGAAATATATTTACATAAGAGCATTTTTCGTGCATTTTGATATAACAAATATTACATTTCAAAAGTATACCAAAACCAGACATTCTGAGGAGAATAAAACTTAAACAATATGAAAGTCACTGCCACTTTAACATTTTTTATGTTTATAATCTACAAACATCTGGGGAACATTCTGTTATGTCAGTTGAGAGGTGTGACATCTTCAAAAGACAATATTTCCCCCATAACGTCAAGTATAGATTCTAAAAAATTCCATGTCACTGTATATCCAAAGCAAGAGCTAATCGTTCTTTTTATGGCGACATTTAAATTCAGCAGTTGGAAATGTAAAGGAATACGCTAATTTTGAGCCCGAAACAATTACCCCCCCCCCCCCCAATCATTATTATTATTATTATTATTATTATTATTATATTTTATTATTATATTATTATTATTATTATTATTATTATTATTATTATTATTATTATTATTATTATTATTATTATTATTATTATTATTATTATTATTATTATTATTATTATTATGTGACTGGAGCTCGTAAAATACGGATGTGTTTTTATTTAGTTCCGTTTGATGATAAGCTGTAATTTGTTTTATTGGTGTCGACCTCCACATTAGTGCTTAAGTTTTTTCTATAATTATTAGAGTTTTTCTTTCTTAATATTTGGTTTATGATTGATAATATATGTGATGATAAAACCTATGACAAGGACTCTGATAGCTTCTCCGATGTTGAAAGTGAACCTAAATTACGTGGTTTGATAGACAAAATAAAATTTTTTCGATTAATTCCAAGGTAACCCCCTTCATAGACAGCCTGGTAGGCCCACCAACAGCAAGTCACAATCTTCTATTGACAGCTTTGATTTGATATCAATTCTTGCTCAATCAGTGAAACCTTCAAGTCTATAGATAGTAAAATTTAAAACTTTGAGAGTAGGCTAGAGACCTTCGAGAGCAGACAGATCGAGGAAGATAATAATAATAATAATAATAATAATAATAATAATAATAATAATAATAATAATAATAATAATAATAATAATAATAATAATAATAATAATAATAATAATAATAATAATAATAATAATAATAATAATAATAATAAAATAATAATAATAATAATAATAATAATAATAATAATAATAATAATAATAATAATAATAATAATAATAATAATAATAATAATAATAATAATAATAATAACAATAATAATAATAATAATATAAATTCAAACGTCACGAAATGATGAAAGCTGTAAACCAGATTGGGAATTATGTAATGTTTTGAATTTGCTCACGCAGGTGTTTTCTGTCACAATGTGATTTAGATCTATGTGAACTAATCTTTTATGATCGATCATCTTGAAAATTATCGAATGAATAATTAATGATTCTTTCAGAGAATCTACAATAAAATTTGTGAAATAATATTGTGACAGTCGTCTTTTAGGTTTCATGTAAGAATCTGTTCAAAGAAATAGTGGCTAATTCTTTTTGTTTATAGTATTATAAATGTTTTATCGTCTTCAAATCTTTCGCTATAAAATCCTTTTTACCCAATCATAGCTGAAAAGCAAGGTGTTAAACCAGTACAATATGTGTTTGTCTTTGGTGTATTTTCTTTATTGTCATTTATTATGAATCCTGCTGTTGTAATGATGATCAGTAAATTTAGTGCAGTGATAGTAAGCCTTTCAGGCCTCTTTTCAATTGAAATCTCAAGTATCTTATTTGTTTTATTGTTTTTTTGACAAAAATTAATTTACATTATTTCTTGGAACATCAATTGCCATACGAGTTTTAGGAGCAATAAGTTTCATTAGGGCTCCAACAGCTGGGACCGCAATTGTTTCCTTTGAATTATCAGGTAACGTAGAATTGGTTTTTGCCTTTTCCCAGACCATTTGACTCAGCTGGAGGAATCATGAGACCATTATTCGGAAAGGCTTTATATGAATTAGGAGGAATTTTCTGACTTTTCTCAGTTGGTTGGGTTCTGCTATTGTGTGGAGCTTTTATTGTTTTTTTCCTACCCAAAGATTATCCCAAAAAAGAAGCAAAATCAATTAACAGTATGAAAATTTTAAAGATGATTCTAACTTACTATTTTTATTGGAATTTCCTCTTTGGTCATGTGTTCAGTTACATTCACTTTTATTCTCACTGTACTCGAACCTCACATTAGAAATTTGAATCTTTCTCCAGTTTAGGTAGGATCGGTGTTTATGTGCAATTCATTAGCTTTTGGTTGCTCATGCTTATTCTAGAGTAAAGTGAACGGAAAAAACAACAATATAGATTAATCTGCTCTATTTCGACTTTTATTATTATAAGTGGGGTGGCTTTATTTTCTTATCTTACCTTATCTTACCTTCCACTTGATAAAACTATATAATTAGGTATATAATTTATTATATATATTATAATATATAATTTCTTAATATTATTATATTCAATATTTATATGTTTGAAGTAGCTTCATTCAAGTCACTCTTGTAGGGTACCTCTCGTGTACCCTTATACCTCCAGCTAGTCTTGTGAGCATTTTGGTCAATAACTCCCCGTATGTGCTATCCTTTTTGGATTAGTAACTTTCGCGGCTGGTGCTCACCCTGCGGCATTACCCTGGACTAAACAACCCATTATTATCTATTGATATCGCCATGATATACGTGACGTGTATTTACAATGTGTACTTGTACCACCCAAATGCTTCAATGACGGTAGCTTTCTAGGAAGCTGTATTTACCCTATACCTCCCTGTTCATTTCCCCTTACCCCCTTATGAAACCATAATAACAGCTTATAGGCATGACCAAGGCCGCTCTGGACTTAAACAGGGTCTTCCCTGAGTGTATTTGGCCTATCCTACCATTGCATGTTCGTAAATACTTTGAATTTTTCCGTTTTCAGCTGGTTTCAGTTAGTTTTTTTCTTAATTTTGTGGTTGGTTTCCCTCTCTTGGTTCCTGCGATTCTAATAATACGCCAGTCGTAGATGTGAGTATGTTTATTGTATGACCCCTTATTATCACATGGTCATGACACATTCTTGAACTAATTATTTCATCATATCCTACTCCCCCCTTTTATTTTTTTAATTCCTCGCTACCTCCCTCTCTCTCTGTATACTCATTATTCATAATACGAGGTTTCCTGTGATTGTGTTTAGCCTAACTATGTCCTTCATTACCCGCGAGCATCTCCTACTTTTTAATAATCCTAGGATAGTTACCTCAACGTACTGCTGAATACAGTAGCCTACATCCGCGCTCGCTATAGTCAGACTTATCAGCTAGCTAGACTACTTAGCTCCTCTACGTAGGCAAATAAAATCTGTGACTAATTTACTATAGTTAAATGTAAGCTAAGACTTTAAATCTTTCAGCGATTTATTGATTCCATGAGTCACATCTTTCTCCTCCGTCCGCTATGATCGCACTTCAACTTGTCATTAGATCCCTAGTCTATGTTACACTTACAATGGTTGTTCGTTCACTTGTCATACCTCTTAACAGCGTCAAGCACCATGTAACTTCGTACAATAAGAACCACTTGTATTAGCCCATCGCGCAACGCGACGACGGTATGCCTCCGGAAACCGCCGCGAAAGCGGCCCGCCTCCGCACCGCGAACAGACACACAATTATATCTGAGCCTGTTCAATTATATATGGTAGTGACATTTCCCCCTTTTAATTAGGGCTTTGTTTGTGAGTGGTTATTGTTAGTAAATAAATAAAATGGTCTCATTTGTTTTAATCAGGATATATTTATGTAATTAATATTAATATATAATATATATATATATAATAATATATTAATATAATATATATATATATAATTATATTATTTATATTATATATTTAATATATTATATTATATATATATATATAATTATATATTATTATATATTTTATTATATTATATATTTATATATTTAATTATCTTTTACTAAAAATTTAATTGAATTTTCTAATGTTTAAACGTAAAATATACGATTTTTACATACCCTTAAAAGCAGTCATAAATCCAATTAAATCACAAAACCCACCATCCAACACCACCCTTTCTCTAACCTAACTTATAATTTTCGAGTTGATATATTAATAGATCTAAGATTTCATGCATATATTATTTTCTGCTTGAAAAAATTAAGTATATACACACCCTAAATCAGTGAATTATCAGTCAAAAAGCAAGAGCGCATCCAGTCCCCGCAACAAGTCCCCTCCACCAGCCTGCAAAACTAGAAAGGAATGAGTCCCAATTTATCTATTTGATTCATTACAGTATTTATTTATTTAATAAAAAATATTAAATTTAGTTTTACAATCACTGAGCAAAATCAGACTTTAATAAAAATCAAAAGAAAATCATTATATGATATCGTCTTGATGCTCTTGTCAAGAAATTCAACTTGACTGGAAACTTTTTCTTGACTGACTACATATCGTTGATTCTGGGTTGCCCAAGATTCTTCAAATTTATTCGAGAGTCATTTGTATTGATGAATTAATGTGAAAAGATGAGGTTACTACCCAAAACGAGAGCGTTGGCGCCAGGAGGTCCTCCTCTCACACCCCCTGCCAGCAGACCGAAATCTTTACGTCTTAGCGTCCGTATGAGGGTACGAGGTAAAAAAAGCGGATTTTTTTACTACCCGCAATAGACAAGAATAAAGACGAACAGATTGCGGAACAGCTGTAGGCGAGTAACCCCCACCCACCCTCTGCCTTACGTCCTACGTCTGATAACGAAGATCACGAAAGACATCAAGTTTGATGTATTGTTAATAAAGAAGAACCGAATTGAGAGTATGTGATGGTGTGTGGTGAATGTGGTGTGTGGTGTGTGGTGGTATGGCGAGTTTAATGTAGTAAAGCCATAAACCAATTGTGTTTTAATCTGAAGTGACATAAGGATTACATCTAGCAATAAAGATTAACAACTGACATCAAAAGATCATTATATAATGGGTGGGTGTTGATTTACGTATTTAGAAAATGTAAATTTAAAAATTAATAACTTCCCTATTTATCAAAGTTACCGTAAATTTTATCCTTATTCAAAATCATTCTCATGATAACATAAGATAATAAAATTTCAAATTTGCAAAAATCATTTTTCTTAAAATTTCCAATTTACTTTTAAGAAATATAAATAATCGTTCTTAAAAATTACCTCTCGAGGTAATCACTTTGCTTATTAAATATATTAAACTTATATTCAAGAGCAATATTAGTAACGTTATAGCGCACCGCTGGTATAATTAAATTTTATATATGAGAGAAGTTGAAGAAGAGAAAGACGGCTGAGAAAAAGTAAAGAAAGTGTCCAATGGAAAAAGGAGAGATCGATATGTACTTAATTTTTTTTATTTTTTGAATATTTTTTTAAGAGTTTATTCATATTATTACTCAAAAAAAACAATGTCTGGGTTGGGGAATAAATAAACGAATGAACAAAATTACAGAGTATTGTTATAAAATTTGGAATGATAAATGTGTTAATAAATAAGATAGTCAGGTGGGTATTATAGAAAAAGCTGTGATATAAACAAGAATAGTACATATGTGGAAAGAATGTGAAATCTTAATGAGTTAGCACTGCGTACTTTATCGACTTACATATTAAGTGCAAGTCTGATGCTATATAGTTTTTGGATTAAGATATTAAACTGTTTTGTTACTGAAGTCATCGTAATATTCTAGGGTCCTATGCGTATATTTATTTTTGAATTATATTTTATAATTTAAAAACTTTTCATATTTTTTAAAAGTATTTTTATTTATGTTTTATTTATTCAATAGTATCTAATTAAAGTTGTCAAAAATTTATTCAATAATAAATAACATTATATTTTAGAAATGTTCCCAATAAAATGTAGCTAATAAAAAATCATATTTCTATAGCGAGGATTTACCAAATACCCGACATCACCCCTCCCTTAACCCACTTTTCGTATTTTTTTTGAGCACAATTCCTCCGATAAAAGAGAAGGCCAATGCCCTTTGCTGAAAAATCCCGAAGGGCTTTGCGGTCCGATGTCCACGTTGGAGGCGTTCTTCCCCACGAGTGATGGGGGCGACACAACTTAATAATAGACGAAAGCGGAAGGAATTAAACTGCCAAAAATAATGACCTTTCATATACTTTTAGGCATAAATTTGGTACGTATTTGAAATAGCTTTTTTAACTGTATATATTAAATACTACATCTTTATATTTTTATATCATAAGTTTAATTTAGTTACCCATATGTTATATATTATTAACTATGCTAGTTATAGTTATAAGTTATATTTGATTCTGATTTGAAAAATTAATGAATTAGATAAGTTTAAGTAGTGAAATAGAATTCATCATGAGAAAGGGTATAAGACATGTAATAAGAGGTGATTAACGCTACAAAGATCCCAATAAAACCAGGATAGCTGTACAATATAATACTACCTAATATATACATAACATAATATCTACCAAACAACAAACAATATGTTTACTAACCAAACAACAACAACAAACACAACTAAACAACAAACATATACAAACAACCTTAAACAACAATCATACAACAATAAACAAACAAATAACAAAGTCAACAACATATAAACTAACACCATAACGAACATCAAACACCTTACACACAACAAACAACAACTCAACAATAAACTTACCCTACTATACAACAAAACTTAGGTCTAACCCAATACTTCTTTTAATCTAAAAAATATGATAAATACATACCCAGGTCTATCAATATATCAGATGAATCCACGAACATAAATAATCTCAGTGAATTGTCACTGTCCAACGTTTCAACCTTTAATATAATTTATTCTTAAACTAAATGACTAGATTTTTTTCAGATTGAATTATCCAGTAACAACTATGTTTTAGTTTAAGTACGGAAATTAATTTTAGCTATTAAGTATTAAATAACAATCGGTAATTTCTCACTGTCCCTTTGATTTATACCGTACCCTTCCCAAAGCCGCCTGGTCAGTCTAAATTGAATTATGTTTTTTGTTGTTTTCTCTCTTTACATTCAAGCTATTATCTTGGGAGCTCAATTCAACATCCCTTTCTCACCCACCCAGCTTTACTCCCTTTATAGCGCTTTTAACAACGTACAGTCGAGAATCACCTTTCCCCTTCATTGAAAATAACAGTAATTAATAATAAAATTCTTTAACTATCCTAGCAGCAGGGATACGTAATACCATAGAAGTAAGAGTCCCAAAAAAATTAGATAGCTGAGTAAAGAAGAAGAAGAATGAGTTTCCATGCGGAGGGCTCTAACGTTCATGAGCCGAGTTGACGCCAGACCTAGGTAAAAATTTTCCGGATCCTGAGTCGGAAAGCCGGACTGGAAGTCTGCTCCAGACGCGTGGAGTCTGACGCAATTATATTACTAAGCGGCACACGAACTTTCGCGTGTGAAATATTTTCACTTGAGATTATTCTTTGTAAAGATAAACATGACGGTTTAATATTTATATAGTATTATTTAATAATATTAATTATTATTTATTTATTTTTAAATATATAATTTAGTACATAAATTTATTATAGATTAACATAACAATGAATTTTTAGATTATATATATATATTATATAGGTATATAACGGACATGCTTCCACTCGAAATAAGTACTACTTACCCAGAAGATATTTTAAAATATATAATTTATATTTTTAAAAATGAAAGTATAATATTTTTTATATAATAAAAATATTTGTATTTTTAATTATATTATAATTCGTTTTGGATAGAATATAGAATATCATATTATTATACAAAATGCGTAAAGGAGATTAAATAACCAGAGAGCAGTATATGTAAAGCGCCTTCCTAGAAGGAACTTGTAAGTTAGAAAAGCCATTGCGATAGATGATATGGAAAGCTTACTGGCGAGCACTGGACGAAGAAGAGGTCTAGCGTCGGCTATAATAGTCTACGCGAGGGAAACCAAATAAAAGAGACCGCAATAAAAAGATACACTACAATGTTACCAAGCAAATCGATCGACTAAGAGAAGTGTCCAACCACGTCGATCCGAAGTGGTTTGAAGGTGAGATTCAGGAGAGCAGAAACAGGGCAAGCTAAATGCTCTTGCCTCTCATGCTATTCATTATAACAGCGAGTTTCGACTGAAGAGCATAATCTTATTGAGACAGGTGTGTACAAATGACGCAACCACACTACTATACGTCAAGAAATGTATAGCAGCTATTCTGTGATAGCTAACGAGGCGGATCTATTGCAAATAAATTTGAACAGTAATGTGAGATGTTACTTAACAATTTGTGTAAGAATATATGCTATGAAGATAGAATGAAGAAGAAAAGAAGACGGAATAATGAGAAAAACAAAACTTAAAACATCAAGTACAAAAAGAAGTTCAACTAAAAAGACAGTATCCATGTAGTTAATAGATAATTAGTTAGATGATGGAGGGTTTGAGGATAGTTAACAGTACAGTAATTAGAAAAAAACAGTCATACACCAATATAAGATAGTGAAAATGTTGATGTTAGCAAAACCAACACTAGATCTACCATATTACTTAGTGTGATGGATTCGTGTATGCTGTGACACTGAACCATCAAACTAACAAATGAGAAGTCATTGAGGCCCCAGAGTAAATGAGGGTTGCAGAAGATATGGTTGAGAGAGATATACCACTGAGAGACTAGGCTGAAATAAATCGGTAATCAATTAACAGTTATTAAAAATAACCGGTGATTAGTAAGCAATTAAAATAAACCTACCTTTGAAATCGATGTTACTTTTTGGGAACGTGGATATATATTGATATTTTGCCTTAGATTATATGAAAGCAGTCCGGCTTACGTTATACTCTATCGATTCCCTCATATATGTAATGGTTTCCAGCATAACTCTGAGGATTCGATTGTTTCGACGATTACCTCTCTGTAGTTTGTGTTGAGAATATAAGATATATTCTTCCCTATTGATTCTATCAGAGACGGATAAATAAAATGTTAGATTTTAAAATTATTTCGAAAGTTTTGACATGTCCGTCTACCTCTTGAAATTCATTTAGATCAGTATAGGAAGCAAAGTATAATTAAAAGAAAACCCAAAAAGCAAATCAAAACTGACGGAGTCGTTAAACAGGAAAAAGGGCCATTGGCCGAACTAGTAACCGAATTATTGATCCTATACATGAATTAGGGAGAGTGAGTACATGGGATCCAAGTATAAGTAGGATGCTGTAGATTGCAGTCCCGTGGGCATAGACCCACGGGCTTTAGTACGCCAGAAACAGTAATGGAAGATGGCAATGAACTTCATGACCGTAGATGTCTTATGGGATGTGTACGGATGAGAAGAAGTACGAAGATAATAGGGTAATAGAAACCATACTCGATTGAAGTTCTATGTTAGAGGCTACAACTGTAAATTAGTATCAATACAGATCTTAAAGCTACTACAAGGGTAACTAGTTTAGAATTAATGAATATTAATATTATATAATTTAATTATATATTAATATATATTAATATATATATATATATATATATTTAATATATATTATATTATATAGTTATATATAATATTAATATATAATATTAATTATTAAATTATACTTCCGCTCGACTGCCTTATATATAAAAGCTAAATCGTATTACTATACTTATATTATTCACCCATTTTTTCACGCTCACCGCTTATTAATTCCATTCTCAAGTCGATACAATATCTTCTTTCTACTTCTCTCTCCCTGCGTTCTCTCTCTCTTCTACGTCTAACTCACTTGCCGACTTCAATACCCCTAAGCTGTCCCTCTCCTGTGCGAGCCTAGACCCTTCTCTCCAGAACCGGTAACTCCGTAAACTCAGGATCCAGTAATTCCAGTGCTGGCTTACCAACCTCAATGAGTACTCATGAACCCAGAGTCTCGTACTATCCATCTTCTTCTTCTTCTTCTTCAGGCTATCTAAATGTTTAGTGAACTCATCTCTTATCCAAAAATCCTTCCGCGTGTAATTAGCTTAACTGAGCCCAATATACGCTAGTCGGGGATTCCGTTTCGCTTGATACGAATTAAAAAGAATTAGTTTTATAAGATTAACTATTATTATTATTGTAGGTGTTTCATCGGATATAAAACTTATATTAAATTTACATTATTAAACTCCTAGTGTTTACACGCTTAGTGAAATAATCTAAGAAATAAATAATTACAAAAATAAGAAAAACTAAGATTTTTCTAAAATATTGAGAGATAATGTGATATATTTTAGATGAAGTAATAAGTTATCCATCTACTATATTTATCTATCCAACTTACTCTAACTATTCTACTTATCCTATCTACTTGAAATCTACACCATACTACTGCTCACTACTCATTGACCATCGCAAATACGTGTTACTAAGCTCCTACTACAAATACTACTGTTTATCATCTGCTATTCGATACTTACTTATCCTTACTACATAACTATCTCACACATCGCTAAATCCACTGATTTAGTCGATACATCGATGAATATCCATATTACTAGTTAATATGTTATAATTAACAATAGTCTATAGTTCTCTATTTATTGTGTTCACGTATACCCTCTGCTAATTGCGTAGTAAGAATCTTTAAATTTATTTATTACTGTTATTTTCATTAAGAAAAACGGCAAAATAAATATCAAACCATGTACTGATAAATGCTTTTAAAATAAATCAGTTTATAAATGCTATTGGTTAACGTGAAGAGAGCCTGAAGTGAGTGAGTGCTCCATGCACTGATATTAGGGGCTAAATTTTGCCGATCCCAACAGCTTAAGTATAACTGATAAAAAAAGAGAACAAAGTAAAACAAAACAACTCGCTGCTTTTTTTACTGAAAGATTCCGTGTACGGTAAAGCATAAAAATAAGTAAGACGTCATTGATTAGACTATCCTTCAATCTTTGAAACACAATCTTAGTCATGTTAGAAATTATAAGGTTTGAACTTGTCAATTAGGCCATATATTCACTGTAGAGGATTATTGGTTGTGTTCTAACGTTTATATCGACAAAAACTCCCACTTCTTCATAATTGCTCTAATAAATATTTTTGAACGATGACGATAGTTTGTGGTGACTCAAGATGACTTGTACTTTATGTATTAAATTTTACATAATCTTTCATTTTGTAAGGTAATCGTTGCTCCTGATATTTGTTTGTATTCTTTTCAGATTTTGTAAGTTGCTTGTTGCTTGTTTGATTTTGTTCCGTCGTGTAAATAGATATGTAATTAGTGTATTTTTGGTTGTGTCGACAGTGAGGTTATAGTTTTGTTATGTTGTTTATGAATGATACTAATTAGTCGACCTCTTCCAGTTTAAAATGGATTCTTTTGGTAAACAATAAAGATATTACCCCTGCTTCCATCGTTTCATCCGTCCAACTGATGATATCATATTTAAACTTAAAAATCTCACTCATCTAAACCTACATTCACTAAGATCTTACATCTAATTATACACATAGTACTGTTAAGAGCTACTTCTACTACTGCCATGTTTTAACTAGGACTAAAGCTCTTAAAACATGGTTAGTTCACTGAGTGAAGCTATGTAACCCAATGACGTCATGGTACAAATGACGCAATAGGTACCCTCACCATTGTGAGGGCTCTGCATATATATTATTATTATATAGTATATTTGATTTTACTGATTTAGTAGTCACTACAAATATACATTGTTTTCATTGAATATAATTTTGACAACTTTTCTTTAAAAACAATAAACTTTTAACTATATGAAACAAGTTTCAATATAATTAAAATTATAGTAAATATGTCAATTAAAATAATTATCTGAATTATTTATCCTACATTTACACTACTGATAAAATGTAATACGATTAATGTAAACGCAATATATATAATAAAGTACCTCCATAACTATCCTTATAAGCTCTTTTCATCTAACTATCCGTTTGAACAGATTGCACTTCATATCTATCTATACCTCTTCATTCAGCTAGATAAGTACTCGTAAATTAGTGAAAGACTTAGAAAATACGCCTTAATAATATAACCTGGTTTATATGCCATACTCATCACATCCCTTGTGAGACTTCTTCATTCAAGTTAATATATATATATAAGAATGATTATTATCAAGTAGGTATTTAAAAATATAAACGTAACAATACCTATACTATATAATATATATATATATATATATATGATTAATATTATATTATGGAGATATACTACGGAACCCTCCTCATATCGCCCGTATAAAGTGTAAATAATGAACAGCTATCCTATGCTGGTTGATTACTTTAAATGAACTAGTATACTCTAATCTGTCCTACTTTACAATGTTAGTGACAATAAATCAACACACACACACACACACACAACACATCAAACACACACACCACACACATCACACACGCACACACACAACACCTCTACCCACATACATACGCACACACACACACCATGTGGGTTAATAAAACAAAAAATTTAAAAGTTCTCGGCCCCGTGTGACGGAGTAAAACGCCGTAGCAAAAAGAGCGGTCAAAAGAAACGAAAGAGACCTACAGAGCGGTGGATCAATGTGTGGTCTAAAACTGTACAGCTTTGCGCAACGTCTTTACACGGAACCTCTCAGTATGTATAAATAAATAAAACTGTTTTTACTACCTGAAGGACGTATAAAGACTAAATGACTTGCACAGACGTCAAAGCTCAGTACAAGACTTTCTCCAATAGAAGGGGACTGCATGAGACTGGGAAAACCCCTCCTGACGCAACAAAAATTTGACCGTCAACATTGGATGTTAGTGTAGCAAACACACAAACAAATGTTTTTAACTCCATCAAAAATATGAACTTTGAATCAAATAGTCAGATTATAAATTCATATTTGATCATATCTAGTGTATAGGAGGTTGCATGTGGTTTTGATTACTTGAACACTTTACTCTTATGTATACGTGTGCTAATATGAGACATTTACAAGAATTTATCTTTGTAATAAAAAAAGAGGAATTGAACAATAGAACTAAAGTAGAACTTCAGATAAAATTTTCATAAGACTGCGCTTAAGGAAAGATGTTTTCCAATGTCTGATGATGTGGATTTGTCTCCACATCTTCAGTCCCGATATATGATCCCATATAGTTGGTGATTGCGTAACCTTCTAAATCATCAATGTAGAAATTTATAATAAAACACGTCCATTACCATGCATTCAAATAAAAATAGTGTCATATAGATCGAATAAATCATTAGCGTTGTATAGTAGGGTGTTTGAGTGTATGTTGGGTTGGATGTATTTGATTGTAACTGATTTTTGAGTTATGTTTAAAAACGGATATGTGATCATCGGTATTTGACAAGAACCAACAATATGCAATATACTATTCAAATTTTATGATAGTAAAAACAAAAATAAAATAGGTGCTATATATATGGGTTGATTCTTATATTGTATAAGTAATGAAATACAATGAGAGATAAGTATATTATAGTATATTATAGTGTAGTAGAATATTTTATATATATATCTTCGAATATAAATAAAGACTAAGTTTGCTATTATATTATATATATAAAAATTAGTCATAATGGGAGTATGAAATAGATAATGTAAGCAAGCTTTTGTAAAGACTTATTACTCCAAAATGATTTATGGTTCATTTTACTTTTATTGTATGACTATATATAGATATATAGTTTAGACCTGCTCGTCGTTACATGGGTGCAGCTAAAGACACCCTGCTTATCAGCGCTGTTCGCAGCACACCGCCAATAACCAGCCCGACTGAAGATATTTTAATGCGGCCTCTGAACTGTGCGTTGCAGAAACGCCCGTTTGAGAGAGCGGACCTATGTCCCGCGGCTAGTTGCTCGACGCGACCGGCTGCTAACTGGTTCGTGACGTTATCTCATGGTACTCTAAATACCTGGTGGCCTTTGAACCGAGCGTCGTGACGCTGACGGTATGTCAGTAACAAACTTATAGTAGCATTAGTATACTTAAGTAGACTTGAAAGTATGTTACTGCACTCTATGGTCATCGAAAGTATGATTAAAGCTACTTATTCCTTGAAGAGTAGCCCATGATAATGTAAGCCTCATAGTCAATACTTATTTCTAATTGAACGTCTGACGCCTAACGTACACAGTGGTTAGATTAGGTACAATGAATAACATAGTTTAAGGCTCAGAAAACACATCATACCACGGAACCTCGTATATGAGATTGAGAACAAAGTGAGATATAGTATAGGGAATAAAACTTAAGGTTATATATATGGATGAATCGAATTGTAGGCCGTGCGAACAAAATATTTGAAACGGAGGCATAAATGCCAATCGTAACCGGCGCAGAACATGCCTTCGATGCATACATATATACACTACTCACTACGAATACTTGGCTATAACGTATTATTAAGAATATAAGAACCCCTAAGGGTAACCAACCCCCAAAATAATAAAATGCTGAGCCTGAAAATAATTACACTCAAAAGTTTGACCCGCCAGATATATATAGTGGCCATAATTTATCAACTCAGAAAACCCTGATCCAGGGCCGAGCCCTGCGTCCATCCTATAAGGACTGATTATTTACATTAGGGTATATTATTAAGTAGGTATTAACTAGGGGTATTAGTAGGTATAAACATAACGCTCATTAAATAATGAACGTGAGTCAATGTATGTATCATAAGTACAACATTTTATCTCCTACACGTTACCATGAGGGAATTCAATAAGAAATTATGGTCTGTGCCCACATGATAGTAGTTGATATGCTCCCAGGGTGGAGCCCCAGACAACGAAAAGTACCCAATAAAGATAGCCTAACTACCTGGGAGAGATGCCCTATAAAATGGCCTCACGTAAGACTCTAATGGTGGTAAACAGGAGTACCCGAATATATACCCCATTCTCCTATGCTTTCATGATTTTGCAACTTACTTAATATGATATTTGATAATAGTACTGTAAAACTGTGTAATCTTTTTTTCATAGAAGATAAATATTTTATAGTTCTAAAAATAATAATTTAACTATAAGATTGGAAGTTAAAGGCGTTTTAGATTTATTTGCAAAAGTAATTTATTAAATTTTCCAAGAATCGAAGACGTTCTTGAGTGTTATTTTCGATGAAAAACAAATGAACTTCTTCAGTTTGAGTTATTTTAAACATTTTACAGAACACACCTGAGTCTATTTTTTTAGGTATTAATTAGGATTTTTTAGTGATATTTATATAAATTAATATATTATATATATATATATAAGATATATATATATATAAATATTATTAATTGATTATATATATATATATAATATATATATTAAGATTTAATTTCGACATTTGAATAATAATATATATTTTGAAAAATAACAAAAATCTATATTCCATCAATCTGAACCTCTGAGATATTAATAGATGCGATTATACCACCACAGGCATTCCCTACGTACAGATAATTACAACTCTGCTCTCCATTATGTCTCTTTACTCTACTTCATTATATACTCTACACATTACTACTCTCTCTCTTCATTCTCACTTATCTCAGCTCACTAGTAACACTCCGTGGATGTTCAACATCCAATCACTTCTCTCGTCTCTGCTCTCCGTGACGTCACAACTATCTCTGCTATCTCATATACTTCCTACAAGATATTTCAATTAAAATAATTATTTCTCTGTTATAAACATAAATTTTTGTTGTTATATATTTCTTCTATCCAACCACAGTGGAGCCGGACAAAGCAAATTCTCATTACTATAAATTAAAGTGGTTCGGAGCAGGTAAAAATTTTAAAATAAAAAAAAACCGTTTATTCTTTTTGAGAGAATTTACATTTTATATCTATAACATATATTTTTACATTTCATGTTTCGTATAGTCATCCAAAATTACTCTCTAATGTATATCTAATGCCCACCAACCACATGCACACCGCATCCAAGCCATATTGCATTATATCTCTATTCTGCTGTTAGTGTGCTAGAGGTATGATTTCAGCATTATTTACCCGGAGCGTATTCTCTAATGGTTGAAATTTCCTATTTATTCGCCCGAGATTATTTGAAGATTAATACAACCAATACAAAGTATCTTGTCTCATCTCTGTTTTGACAAGAATATTAATCTTGACTATATACTTAAATACTTGGGAAGAGTGAATGAAACCTAACTCCTCCGTTTCTTAGGAAATCAATTAAAGCTGCATATAATGGCGGAATGAAATCGCCCAACTTTATTATTTAGAGTGATCTATATTAGTCTTTATATAATTATACCAATTCAAATTTAAAAGAATCTGGTGGAGGTGGAGTAATAGAGCGTACTAACAACTCTATTAACACATATTCTTTTTGAAAAAATACAACCTAAACTATTTACACGGCTTGTATTGTAATTTACCTTCTTAAGATTAATTCTCTTCTAGTATGAATACCTGAAAGAAATCAACATTTATTTTATCAGAAAGAGTAATAAGCTCAACTACATACAGTGCAAATTAGTTCTCTATATAGGTATCATTAACCTAAGGTATTAACTCTGTAAATCATTTAAAGAAATTCTAAATCTTATTATTATGTGACATATTAGTTATTATAACAATGTTAAATTGTGCCCAAAAAATAACTTTAAACCGAAGAAAAAAAATTTGTGTTACTCCATCACTGGATATGGCAACATCGTTCTCTGCGGAAAAACGATATATTATTTTAGATGCAAACAACTTGTCAACGCGTCTCTATTTATCTCTAATCATATTATATAACTCATTTAACTTCCTTTAATTATATAGTATTATAAGTTTGGAGTAAAGTACGTATATAAGTAATAAGCGTAAATCCTAATAACACTATGCAATATTATTATAATATAAATTAAAAATAAATAAAAACATATTAAGCAAAATAAATAATAAAACAAAAAATATGATGAGCATGTCCACGACGAGTTTACTGCGAATCATTGTAAATGTAAATAGTATCGTTTTGCCATACCCCAGTAGGGCAATTTGACGCGGCTGCGCTACAAGCAACCCCGCCGAACACCGACCACACAACATACACACAAACAACAAGACGACGACAGCTTCCCGCGAACACCCACTCACCCCCCACCCCGCGCGCGCCACCGAATCCACCCCCCCGTCCGCTCCTCCCCACAGCGCCCACACCGACACCACCCCTTCCCCCACAAACTATGCCCCATTCTTTTACGTTTTACCCTGGTATTCCTATTAATTAAATAAAAATAAATAAAATATTTTAATAAAGTTAACGGATCACCGTATATAACGATATACACTATATGTGTTACCTAGATATATTTTTGTAAGTCAATGTTACCTATGCTATATATACCTATTATTAGAATAATTTAACATTAAGTTTGGTTATACAATTTAAGTGGATTAGCTAAAGTTAAGATTTTATTAAATATATATAAATAAATATATTTATATCAAAATATACTTGACTACATTAGTTATTAGTGCTTAAATATACAGTAATATAAAGTGATCACTATATATAATATTATAATATATTATAATATTATTATATTAATATTAAAATTAATATATTAAATAATATATATTTAATCATAATAATTTATTTAATCTATCTAATATAGTTGTATTGAACTAAGTATAGTGAACCAGAATTTAAACCTAAATTGAATTCTCTAAAGAAATAACTTGAAATAGATAAAATAATTAAAAATATAGCATTTAATGAGAAAAAAGAATGTGGCAATCGAAAATGAAAGTGCGTAATTGAGCAAAGTTGAGAGATAGAAGATTAA
>JABUQX010125192.1:0-7500 GCA_015478945.1 Trachelipus rathkii
ACTGTGCCGTGTTTTCTAATAAGTGATTCCATTGGATACAAAATAATAGGTTACAAAGTATCTTATACACTATTTTATCTCACCTGTACTACTGATAACAGCTTACGAGCCAATTTAATGGAAAATCTAGGAGATATCCTGAGCTATAATGTATTATTATGTCCGCACAGAATTTGTGATCCACCATTAATAAACTAAGGTGTCACATATTTAAAGTACAATTAATTTAAAATCTTCTCTTTATTGCTGGGTTTTAATTCATGGTACAAGTCTGAGGAAAAGGCTTTAATTAATGAGTACCGATTAAAAATGCTTATATATAAAACTTGTGACAACACACCTAAAAGCTTTCTTTATTTTGAGGAACTTACTGTACCTACTTTAGGATATATATATTATAAGATAATATATGATATATATATATATAATTATTATTATTATTATTATTTTTACTATTATTATTATTATTATTATTATTATTATTATTATTATTATTATTATTATTATTATGGAGTTTTATATATTATTCAAAATTCTTAATATTTGTTCCAAAATTAAATACGGACAAACATAAGCCGGTCGGAATTTGGACGATGAGGACTGTGAAATATGCCGATTTTTGCCGATGACGATTAATCGTCCCATCACTAATGACAACATATTACACAATAAGTATAAATTCTGGTAATGATTTTTTAATGGTCTCTTAAGGTTGTCAGCGATCAACAGAAATCCATTGGCAGAACATTACCTTTTCAATAGCATTGTTTTCAAGCGTCTTTTCTAGAAGTTGTCTTATTGCACCTTCACCAGGACAAATCATAGTTACCAAGATTGCAAGCTATTGAGGGTGGATTGCACAACATTTTTGCAAGACAATGTTTATAGGTTTTTAATTCACTATTTGTTAGCACTCCTAGCTTGCTATTTTCTAACATCAACTTGACATTTTGGTGAATTGTACACACACATACAGCATGAGTGCCGCTTTGACCAGCTAGTACACATTGTTTTGGCCTCAACTCCGCAAATTTAGAGAAACCAATTTTCATGTTGGGAAACCTTTCTTTGAATAATCTGTGGGCCTCTTTTAAGTTGCATAGTATGAGCCTTTTTTGAATTTTCTTTTCATATCCATCTGATTCTACTGTTTTGCAATGTTTTACACCTGGCATTGCCCTGCTGATGTAACCATTTTCCCTGGTCTAAATCATTTATAAAAGGAACAATAGTGGTCCCAGCACTGAACCCTGTGGAACACCACTCTTTACTATTTCCAATGATGCCTCATGCCCATTTAGTTGTACACAGTTTTCTATTCCACAACCACTCTTTAATCCAACCATGTAGGTTAACCAACATGCAATACTTTTCAGCCTTGATAATGGGGAACCTCTAATCAAATTGCTTTTGCTAAAGTCTAAAGATAATAATGATCAATTGCCGATTCTCCGTCATGCCAGTCAGTAATGATGTATTCCCCATAAATTCTATAAAGGGTTTGTGTGACAAGACCTAACCCTTTCCTGAAGAACCATGTTGGGAGTCTGTACAATAATACCTTGTGTAATCTTTCAAACTATTTTTTCTAATACTGACATAACCAAAAATATCGATTCAGATTCAAATCTGTGAGTAGAGCTACTTATATATTTTATATTTTTCACCTTAACGTTAAAATTTCAATATCACAATTAATTATAAGGGCCGTAAGGATCTGCGCAAAATGAGAACCGAGAAGTCTAATGTAAGAGGCTTACACTCACTCTCGATTTTACCTACTCCCCGCCCCACGACACCCGGCCTATACCCCACCCCATATGCTAAACGTCATCAGTCCTAGTTGCCAGCCAAAATAAAGTGGCTTAGAATATGCGAGTCCAAATAATAACTTTCAAATAAAAAACTCTTTTCAAACAGACACAATTTTGAAGTTATTTCATAGACTAAAAGTTAGCGATTTAATTTTTAAACGGCATGCATCACCTGAGAGCTAGGAATAAAATTATAAAATTATACTTATAGATATAATTTATGTGTAATTTCTTTTCCTAAACTTGCATGAAAAAAAATCAATATGTTAAGGTAGGAACAATATTTGAAAAACTCTTCTGGCTTCTTACTTTAGCCGTTTTCGTTTTGCATTTGTGCTTACGAAACGTAAGAAATGATCGCAGTTTGCGTTCGTTTTTGTCAAACTTAGCGCAAAATCGTGAAAAAAAAATGCTCACCAAACGTTGGGAATTCCCTTAATTCTGTAAGGTTGCTACTTCCAATGCTTGCCGAATTTAGCACTTTCTTACGAAAAAATGTAAACAATCATGATGGAGGCTTGGTAGGCCGTTTGAATTGATGAATGTTGCATTCAATAAAATTAGCTTTAAATCTAATTTCTTTCAAATCGATAAACTCCATCACAATAGTTGATCAATTATTTGTAATATAAACCACTTATTATTTTTTTATTTCTGTTTATTCCAAAACCACGAACATCATCACAACAGCTGATTCCAAATGCTTGTAAACAAAAGTGATTTTTATAGAAATCGTGCCCGTTTATGCTAAAACTGGGTAAGCATTTCTTATCGAGCGTAAAGCCGGCTACACACATGCGGAGTTCGTCGAGCCCTCGAATCTTTGCGTTTTGCATTTGTTTTTTCCTCGCAAGGCGAATGCATATCTACACACATTCGGACATTTGACGAATCTCGTCAATCCTGAATTCGGAGCGGGAAATAAGAACATTTGTGTACAAATATGAAATATGGACATCGAGAACTTCGTGGCAATTTGAAAACGGTCTTAATATCTCTACAATGCTGTCACAGTATATATATATTACCAGTAGGTCAGAAAGATAAGAATATTGTCGGGCATTTTCTGATATGCCTTTTAAAACTGAAAATAAATTCATGTACTATTTATGACATTTTCGAGCAAAAAGTAATCTAGCAATATTTTAAAAACAAATATTAGTCATTTTCCTTAAAAAAAAAAAAAAAAATTAACCACGATAAATATTAAAAATATATATGACTTTAGAAATAAATTTTGCTAAATTCAAAGCAATTTAAATATGTTTTAATTTTTTGGCGGGAAATTTTGTACATTGCACACACACACACACACACACACACACACACACACACACACACACACACACACAAGATGGTCCGAAAATTATAACATTGGATTGAAATACTCGTAATATTTTTACTATGATGCTTTCTCTATAGAATAAACATATTTACGTATAGTATGTTAGACAGATAGGGAATTTGACAGACAAATAAAAGATATCCATATTTAGAATTTAAAATTTCTCATATCGTTTTAAATTGACTATTTCCTTCTTTATGGAGTTTGGGAACATAAAGTAATCAAGCAATTTTATAAAAAATATCAGGAATCCTCCTTTTAAAAGTTTATATCACGATAAATTCTAGAAATATATGTGATTGTAAAAAATAAACTTTTGTTGTATATAAAGTCATATTATGTTTGTTTTAACTTTTAAAGGCTAATTATTTTATTCGCGCCAAATAGTACACGAGAAAGGCCGATAATTCTACCATTAAATTGAATTTCTTATATATATATATATATATATATATATATATATATATAATGATATATATATATAATATTATAAATATAAATAAAGCGAAAATATTATATATATAGTATATATATATATATATATATTATATAAATATTATATATATTATTATATAATATACTATATAATATATAATATATATCCATTACAACTCTGTCTACAATTGTGGAAGATATGATTTGAATTTTTGAGAAAAAAATCAATTTTTGATTTTTGGATTTTTTGGATTTTTTGGATTTTTTGAGAATCGTGACGTCACGCGAAATATAATTTGTAAACAAAAATTTTTTTTAAGTTCGATTAAGTATTTATTTTTAACCCTAGGCCCTAATAATCTGAGTAAAAACAATCAAAGAATCTTAAACATCAGAGCTATAAGTCTATTGACACCAGTGAAAACCGCACACTAAAGAGTGTTATATTGTAATAATGATAATATATACATCAGAAAGTATAAAGAAACGATGTTTGAACATGATCTGTTTGTTGACATTTTTTTATAATGTAAAATTTTGAAACAGAGTTGCCTTGCTATGAAATAATTATTCTAATTTTTTAATTTCTATTGAAATTAAATCACTTAAATATCCCAAAAAATAAAAAAATATATATAAAAAAGCAAAAATCAAAAAGCAAAAAATCATGATTTTTGGAGCAAAAAAATCAAGTGAAAAAAATCAGTTAAAAAAAAAAATTTATTTTTTCGTGCCATCCTATATATATATATATATATAATATATATATATAATATAATATATATAATATATATATATATAGTATGGTACATATATATTATATATATTATTTATATAATATATATATATATATATATAATATATCAATATCATATATTAAATATACATATCAATATCATAATTAAAATCAATAATATCAATATATAATATATTATATATATATATATTATAATATCTATATATATAATATATATAATATATATATAATATATATATATATATATATATATATTATATAGATATTATATATATATATTATATATATATATATATATAAATAATATATATTATATATATATATATATATATAAATATATATATATATATATTAGGGGGTCCAAATTTCTTATGAAAAAAAATTTTCTTTTTTTTTTGGCAGTCTGAACCTTGCAAATTATGAGGTATGATATCAAAAGATTGTATTTAAATTTTTACGCTGATTGAGCAATATTTAATAGTGACACAATGCTGTTGAAATATAGGAATACATAGCTTTTCCACACCACCCCTGAGGTAGCTATAACAGGTGCGTTTTTTTTAATGTGGTATTCCCAAGAGGCCTAACTACAACATTATTCAATTCATTTATTTTAATTTTTTATTACTTGTTTATATGTTTACTCTTTATTTCATACCTCTTTTTCAGCTGTTTCTTTGATATTCCTGGAAATTTTTCCCTGTGTCTTTCTATAACTTGAAGAATGTATTGCATTTCCTCCTCGTTTTTTGTTAGGTGATTATTATAGTTTTGCACTAGTGCAATAGCTCTTTCGGCATTGTCGTTGATGACATTTATTGATTTGGTAACTTCTTGTGCATTCTTATAGTCCGTTCTTTCGTTCCATTCCAATGGGTCAACCTTGAGAAAAGTGGAGTCCAAACGTAATTTATTGAAGAACAAATGACTGCATTCTGTTATAAAGTCGGCAAGTGTTTTGTTATGAAGTTGATCTTCATCCTTAAATACAAAACGTTTATCTGGCTTATCTACACTTGTTCTTCTTGGTTTATGCAGAGCTTCAACCATCTTTCGTTTCATTTCAACTGGTACTTCATCATCCATAAATGCAAGAGCTGCAAGTTCTTCTCCTAAATACCACAAGTGACGTTTGAGAGCTTTACTAGCTACTACTGATAATTCATAATCGTCACAGCATTCCAGCTCTTGAAGGTACTTCAAGTCATTTCTTGGGGCTGAAGCTGCTGATGGGGCTGAAAACCAATTGGGAACATAAAACCTTACAGCAAAGTTAGCAAATCTTGTCATTGCAGCTGCTTCTTGCTCTGTCATATTAAACTGTGACCTAAACAAGACTATTTTCAATGAATAAATGACTCGTGCCATCCATCGTGCTCGATGTAGAGCACCAGGTTTACGAAAAGAAAACCGTTTCTCAAGGTTCCCACATAAATAAACAACTGTCAGCTCCAATAGTTCTCTATAATCATCCCGTGGGTGGCTTTTCTTTAACTGCTCACTACAAAAAGCTAAGACATTTTCTGTCCATGAATCACTAATACTCACTATCTCATACTTTTCTTTATTAATTTTTTTCCAAAATTTCTGGAAACGTTTAAAAAGGTCAATGTCTGGTCCTGATGAAAAACGGTAACATTTGCTAAAAGCTGCAGATATAACTATTTCGTGAATGTGATGTCGACATGCAAAGGCCAGAAGACTTCTTTTCAGCTTCTCTCCTATAATCCTACAAGCCCCACTTTTGGTTCCGGTATTGCTTGCTGTTGTGTCAAAACACATTCCTACTATGCTATCTTCCAAATTCCAATCTTTTAGGCACTGTCCTACAACTTCTGCAACATTTGCACCGGTTCCTCTCAAACGTTTTGGAACACCCAGCAACTTTGATTTCCCTCCACCATGTACGACGATCGCTAGACGTTCAACCTTGTCTTCTTCGGTTACATCCCGCAATAACTTACCATCCCAGTGTACAGATGTCAGTAAACCATCAGGAAATGTTTGTTTAATATCTTAAGCAATTGCTTTACGAACGTCTGACCTTCGCCGCCGTGATGTACTTCTGCTTAATACAATATTATCAACTTTTTTCCCAAGAGCATTTGCAGTAGCTGTTACTACTAACATCGCACGTCGATCACTCATTTTCGATCTATCCAAAGCCATTGCTAAGTCAGGGGTTATGATTTTATGACGTTCCTTTGAACTCTTACATGGTTCGACTCTGGACGGTCCAGGTTGGGGTTCTTCACTGCTAGAGGAACTGCCACCATCCACACTATTACATTCTTGCAGAATACGCAATTGTTCCTCCTGCAGACGAACTTCCCTTTTAATTCTATTACTTTCTTGTTCTTCTCTTTTAAGCTTTTTTTTTTTGTTTTACAGTATATTTTTTATTCACATTACTCATATACCCTCGCCTACCTTTTTCTCTCTGAGCTTTAAGAAAAACTCTATCTTCTTCATTTGATATTATTTTCATTGCGTTTGCATGTGCGATATCAAATAAATCATTTAAGCTTTCTTTAAAGATAGTCTCTTTTTCAATTTGTATTTGACTTCTCCTTGATTTCAATTTTAAAAGTGATCTGTATTGTTCATATGTCTTTCTAATCTTGGTTAAAACATCCTGTTTAGCCTTCGTGGGTAACTTTGCTCTATCCCAGAAGTCATATATTTCAGAATATATTATATTTGAAGCCTATTTTACTGATTTCTTATTGTGTGTCAGCCAAAACAGACGACGTAATACATCGCCAATTGATGGAAGTTTTAATCCACGGGTCATGATTTCTGATATTTGCCCAATAAGCCAAACATGTGTATCCGATCTTGTTTGACGTGATTGAGACATTCTACATAAGAAATTTAAATAATTATGACACGGCAAGCACGTAAATTTTGACACAACCAACACCTATAACGTCTACAGCACAACTGACAACCCGCTACAGTTTACTCAGCCACGCGCAACTTTCTTTGCGTTTGTGTCACCATTAAATGTTATTTTTATTACTTCAAATTTTAAATAGAGTATTTTTACGGTAAAGTCCCACATCTTAGAATCGTTAGAATGATACATTTCTTAATTTTGATTTTTTGGACCACACTAATATATATATATAAGAGCTGTGCGCGCCTAT
>JABUQX010125192.1:12500-27500 GCA_015478945.1 Trachelipus rathkii
CGCCACTTAAAGTATATATATAAATAATATATAATATAATATTAATATATATATTATATATAATATATCCTAATATTATATATATTAATATTATATATATATTATTATTAGTATATTAATTATATAGTATAATATATGTGTATATTATATATATATATATATATAATATATATATATATATATATCTATATTTATATATATATTATTTTATTATATAATTATATAATATATATTATAATATATAATATACTTATATATATATAATATATATATATATATATATATATAATATATATATAGTATATATAATATATATATATATATTATTATATATAATATATCTATTATATTATATATATATATATATATTATATAATATATATCTATATATATATATATATTATTATATATTATATATATATATATTATATATATATATATATATATATATATTATATAATATATAATATATAATATATATATATATATATATATATATATATATATATATATATATATATATATATATTATATATATTTTTTTTTATATATTATATATATATATTGTTTTATTAAATAAAATATATACTTATATATATATATAATAAATATATACTATATATAATATATTATTATATATTATATATATATATATTATTATATATAATATATATATAATACATTATATTATATATATATAATTAATTATATATATACAACGCATCCAAGTATCAAGGAAATTCAATAAGCTATATATATATATAAGATGAGTTATAATTAAATAGCATGAGCTAACAAAATTAATTAAGATAGACGTCCTCTTTTTAAATTCTTGGAAAGATGTTGGGAATTTACCATGAAGTAAATTCTCTGATATGCAATCACAGCAGTTGAGTGAACTGCTCTACCCAAATAAGAGGAGGTTCTAGCCTAACTAGTTAATTTACAACAAAAAACAATTATAACTCACCATTAAATTTTAATTTCAAATTAGCTTTTAAGTTTTGTTTCCAAGAATTTAAAAACTTGGAGGGAAGCCTTTTGTTTGAGGCTTAATTTTAGTAAATTAAAGGTAGTTGATAGTACCTAGTTTTGCCTACATATATCATGCCATCCGTGGAGTACTATGTTCAAACTTAAAGTAAGGTATAAGGATTTAGAGGCTAGAGAAGTGTTAGAATAAAACAGAAAAGATAGAATAGACCTAACTGCTAGTCCTGCTAATTCAGAATATAAAGGGTTAGGACCAGCTTGGAAAAAGAGACCTTAACATAAGTTTCTCTGAACAATTCCTCATCTTTAATAAGGCAAAAAATACTTAGGCCTAACTAGAACTAATGTTAAATAATATAAAATGAATACTTAGTTTAAAATAGCGTGATGCTACAAGGGTTCGGAGCTATACCAACTCACGAGTTATTCAATTGACTCTCAATTTTCAAGTGCCTCGTTTTTAAGTTTCCAAACAAACTTTTGCTGTTGCCAACAAATATATTTTTCAAGAAAGTCTAAAAAACACCAAAACAGTGAAATACAAGAATACTCTAAAATCTTGAAAGCATTTTAAAAAAAAGACCCAAGTTAAATTTAAAATAGTTAATAACCATAGTAGGTTTAAACAGGAATAAAATATTTCTAATATCCTCCCAGCAAAAACAATTTGCTGGAGGCAAATTAAGGGGAAATGATTTTCAAATGTACAAACAACTTTTAAACCATAACATTCAGTTCAGAACAACATGCAATTGCTCATATCATACCATGCAATATATATCAAACATATTTACAAAGTTTAAGCTTCATATAACAAGCTAATACAAACTAAACCCTAAATCTAACTTAATTCTAAAAGGAAACTATTATTTTACAAATCATCCAGCTTTTCTTTCAGGAATTTCCTGAACTTCACAGCAGCCTTCCTTGCAGGTCTTTTCTTAACACCTGACTGCCTACTCCTAGCAACTGGAGGAGTAGGATCAGTATTAAGAACTTCTTCAGCAGAATTGTCAATATCATCCCTTCTTTCACTCTGATTTGCCCCAGAGTGGGTTATAGACAATTCCATTGGATACAGGTTGCAAATAGGATGATGAACAGTTTTACCATTGCTTTGTTTAATTTTTACTGACCTAATAATTTTATCATGGCCTATAACCACTTCTATGACCCTTCCCAACATCCAGAAGGGTCTAGGTTTGTTAGGCAGTTTTATAAGTACAACATCACCACACTTTATACGATTAGTCCAAGGACTCTGATACAAGTTTCTACTATGCTCTCTGAGACTCAACAAATACTCTTCATACCATAGCCTTTTGAATTCTTCAAAGGTTATAAGTTGCTGATCCAGACTTTTAAGTACAACATCCCTGTCCATCTCTCTCCATGGATCTTGCAAGTCTCTAAAGACAAGAGCCGAATTAGAGTGCATTTTCAGAAAGGAATTGGGAGTAATGATATTTAAATCATTTTCAGAAGACCTATAAGTGAGAGGTCTGGAATTTATAGCGTCTTGAACAGAGGATAAAGTGGTCAGTAGTTCAAAATAAGAAAGCTTTTTAGTTTGCACAGTTTTATATAAGCATTTTTTAACAGTCCTAATAAGCCTTTCCCAAGCTGCTCCAATAAACGCAGCATAAAGAGGAATTTTAATATGCTTAATGTGACACCTAGTTAGGTGATCACAAAATTCTTGGGAATAAAATACATTACTCAGGATATCTCCTGATTTTCCAAATGCTCGAGCGTTATCAGAGTACAGGTGAGAAGGAATAGTGTACCTATTGCAGAACCTTTGAAAGGCAAGTAGAAAGTTCTCTGTAGACATGTCAGGAACAAGCTCCAGGTGTAAGGCCCTAATGCTCAAACAAGTAAAAAGTAAAATATACATTTTGTAATCCTCCTTACTTTCTGTGCTCTTAACAGAAACATGACCTGTGAAATCAACTCCCACATGATGGAAAGGTTTGATCAAAGCTAGTTGGTTTTTTGGCAGGTTGGTAAGTTTGGGATAATTGAAGCAGAGAGCATTATATTTCTTACATAAGAAACATGAAGACAAGGTATTTTTAACAGCTTGTCTGGCTTGAGGGATCCAGAACCCTTTATTTCTAACACAGTTTAAAGTAGTTTGCACCCCAAGATGCTGAACTTGAGAATGAGCATTCAAAATAATCAATCTGGTGAAGTGGTGTACTTTGCCCAGTAAAATGGGATTACAAATATCAAAACTAAAATGAAGAGACTTAGAAATCCTCCCATGGGAACGGAGAATTTCATCATCGTCCAAAAATAGATCTAAGTTTTTAACAAGAGAGGGAATAGGCTGAGAATCATCATTAGCTTTGAGAAAACTAATTTCTTTTCCAAAACATGCAAGTTGCATACGCCTAATCCAATAAAGTACAGCACATTTGGCAGGATCAGCCTCCACCACTTTAATATACCTAAATTTAAACAGATAAGTAGTTATCTTAATCAACTTATCAAACTGTGAAAACCTTTCAATGTCTAAGACATCATCAACAGCATTAGTGACAGTACAATGTACAAAGGACTTAAGTTTACACTCATGGGGAATGCTCAACAGCTCATGTGTAGGCCAATTTTTAAAATCATTAGACAAGAATGGAGGTCCATTCACCCAGAATTTTTTAATTTCAACAAATTTTTTAAATGATACACCTTTGGTCAATAAATCAGCAGGATTGCTGTTGGTATCAGTATACCTGAAATATATAGGCAAATTAAATTCAGAAAGTATTTCATTTTTGGCAAGTTCAATGTCTTTAAGCCTATTTTTAACCAGTTTTGATTTACACTTAGGGTTATTTGTTAACAGCCAGGAAAGCACTACCTGGGCATCTACAACTAAATTTAAAAATTTAAAATTAATATCTTCAAAGGAAGACAAAATGCTGGGCAAACACTTAAAAGCAAGCACAACAGCCATAAGTTCAAGGCAAGGGATGCTCAACTCCTTCAAAGGGGCCATTTTAGCCTTAGAAAAGACTAATTCAGAAATGTTATCACAGCATGCATATACTATAAAACCATAAGAGGTTTTTGAGCTGTCACAAAATACATGCAACCCATAAACCTTGTCCTTATCAAGGACCATTCTCCTAAAAGATAATTCAGAAGCCTTATTAAGAGAAAAAGCAACCCTTTTCCACTCAGTTATAATTTTAGGATCTAGGACAGTATCCCAATCTACTTTAGGACTCAAACCCCATATGTCCCTCATCAATATTTTACCACTAACCGTTAAAGGCAAGATTAGCCCCAAAGGATCAAAAACAGAGGAAATTGCTGACAAAATTTGCCTTTTAGTATTAGCCTCTATGTTGAGGTCAACTTTCGCCACACTTAGGCTATCATTTTCCAAATGATATCTATAACCTAAGACTTTCTCTTCCGGGCAACCATGCGCAGCAAATCTGCCATCCGCTTCAAACATAGAATTTAACTTTGGCAAATTAGAATTCCAACTTCTAAGTTTAAAGGAAGCTTCATCCATTCTCACACATGCTTCTTTATAAATGTACTCTAATTCTAAATAATTATTGCTACTATAAAGGAAATTATCTACATAAAAGTTGCTTGCTAGCAGTCTAGAGCATAAATCATCTGGAAATTTAGAGGCATGGTGTTTCATGACAAAATGGAGAATAAAAGGGCTGCTAACAAAACCAAACACCAAGGTGGTGTAGCGGTAGGTGACAATTTTGCCATTTTCTACCCAGAAAAAACAAAATCTATTCCTATCCTCTTCAGTAAGCAATTTAATAGCAAGAAAGGCCTGTTTAATATCAGCAAGGATGACATATTTATCACATCTAAATTTCAGTATTAATTTTAGGAGTGAGGACATTAGGTCAACGCCTGGGTAGGCAGCTTCATTCAAAGAAGGCAATTTAAGGTTGGTTTTTAAAGAGCAATTGAAAACTGGGCGTATTTTGGTCGTAACCTGAGCCTCGGTCTTTAGGACAGGCCGATGGGGAATGAAAATAAATTTTGCATATTCTGAAGGGTTTATATCCACCTTCTCAATAATACCATCAGTCAACTGTTGGCTAAAAACTTTGCCATAATCATCAAATAAATCTTTATAATGTAAATTAGAGACAACTCTATCAAGGACTTTACGGGCAACAATATGATTAGAAGGAACCAGGTCAATGGTTTCCTTCCAGGGGAGTTTCACAAAGTAGTGACTATCTTTAAAAACTATGTTTTTATTAAATTCTGAAACTTGCAAAATATCGGCTTTAGCCATATCTTCATTAACATCTAAAATACCGAGGCTTTCAAGAGTAAAAATATTATCTAGACCATGCTCTACTACACTGTCTTCAAAAATACTTGTCAATGGATTAAAGTATGAGGTGGAAGGACTTAAAACCTGATTAACAAGAGAGGAATGGGCAAGATTTTCGTGAGACGAAGGGCCTCCAATTTTATTAGAAGGCACATTCAGTTTATCAATTTGGTCAGGGTATAGAAAATTTTTAATATCACCAAATGGTACAATATGCTGACCCATCTTAAAACAAGCTCCATTCATACATCTCTCAAATGAAAAAGGTGGCAAATATTGTAACAAATCTATACCAATTAAAGCATGCAATTCTACAAAATCTTCACAACCATGCCTATCACTCAAAGAACTTACACTGTGCCCAAGTTTATTTATATTCTCTAACGCCATTTTTAAACCAGGTATTTCGAACTTAATATCAAAGGACTCATCAATGAGCAAAGCAAAAGGAAACTGGTTTCTGCCAGGCAGATCAATAACAAAGGAGCTAAGAAAGAAAGTTTTTTCTTTCGATGAAATAAAACTATGTATGTCATAGCTAATACTATACAAAGTTTTCAAGTCTAATAGCTGCCCTGCAACTTTAGAACTAACATAACTTCGTTCCGATCCAGAGTCTAAAAGAGCTAACAAACGGCATTGTTTACCCCCTTGGTGCAAAGTGATTTCTATAAATGGGAGGAGATAGTTTTGTTCACCCTTATTAAAATTAATGCAAAGATAGGACATAGTTTGACTGCTAGAATTATTAGAATGCCCCTGTTTACATAAAGCAGAAATATGAGTAAAAAGTTTACAATACATGCAAGCGTAATCTAAAAAGCCCCCTTGATTACCCGGACATTCTTCTGTAGCATGCTTGGCACTCGAGCAAAACTTACAAATATGCAGCTGGTCACAGCGTTCTAGCCTAGATTCAATGTCTTTGTAAGATGGACATTTATTCATGCTATGACCTGCCATGCTGCAAAATTTACACGGGAAGGCTGAATTAGCTGCTTTGCTTCTAAAAGGAACATTAGATTTGGCAGACTTTTGGGTAGTCTTAAAGTTTTCAAGGGTACCTTTAGAACCATTGGGGGTGGAGTTCTTTTCATTATTACTATGGCCCTTGTTTTGACCACCACTAGCATGCTTATTATTGTTAAATTTATTATATTTAAAACTATTATTATTAGGGTTATTATAATAATTACTCTTGTGTCTGCCAAATTTACTATTCCTAAAGTTATTACTTTCATGCTTGGCTTGTGACCTCTGCATCAGCTCCAAGCGTTTCATTAAGGTAGACGAATTCTCAAACACGTCATTTATACTTGGGTAATTAGTTAAAGTTTTATCGATTAATAAATTTATAAACCTAGGAGGTAATTTATTAACTACGAGTGAACTAATCATTTTAAAACCTGCAGTATCAGGAGCAAGGAAATCTAACCCGTAGGACTTTAGGTCATAAGCTAAGGCCTTAACCTCATTAAGAAAAGATTTCACCTCAGCTAAATTATCTTCAGAAGGAGGAGAAATATCTAATAGCCTAACAATTATTTTTTCTACTATGAAGTCTTTATCAAGAAACTCCTTCTTTAAAATATCTAGAGCAATCGTGTAATTAGAGCCTTCAGGACTCAAATGTTTAATCATTTCATAGGCCACATCTCCCAGATTGCTTATCAAATGTATAAGTTTCTCCTCATTTGTGTAGACGGGATTTCCGTCTATTACAGCTTTAAACTTAGACAAAAAACGGGAGAATGCTAACTTATCAGCTTCATCACCCTCAAACTTCCCTATCTGAATTGGAGGCTCTTTTGCACTCCTAAAAAGGTTCAAACTAGAGACAGTTCTATCAGATACATTAGAATTAGGGCCTACAGTAGAGTTAGAAAAGGGTGTTTCAGAGTCTTCACTAGCAATAGAAGGAGTATTAGGCTTTGTTAAGTTGTCAGATAAAGTGGCAATCTGTTCTTCTAAATCTAATTTATAATCAAACATACTGTTACGCTCACTCACATAAAATTCATTAAGACTTTTAAATTTAAGTATATTTGACAAAATACTTTTATCTGTCTTCTCCAAAGACTTCAAATAACCTTTTAATTCAGATATTTTATCTTTAATAAAAGAGGGACTACCGCTAGTTCTTAATCTAGCTACAATTGCCTCCATCCTTCTTTTTAAATCGTCCCGTTCTACAATGAGAGGATTATTAAGTAACTGGCATTCTTCCATATCAGCCATAGTGATAATATAAAAACAATGACTAAGTGAATTTAATATTTCTCAAAAAAACAACTACGTTATAATTTTACTCAAAGTATAGGCAACGCATCCAAGTATCAAGGAAATTCAATAAGCTATATATATATATATAAGATGAGTTATAATTAAATAGCATGAGCTAACAAAATTAATTAAGATAGACGTCCTCTTTTTAAATTCTTGGAAAGATATTGGGAATTTACCATGAGGTAAATTCAGAAATATGCAACCACAGCAGTTGAGTGAACTGCTCTACCCAAATAAGAGTAGGTCTAGCCTAACTAGTTAATTTACAACAAAAAACAATTATAACTCACCATTAAATTTTAATTTCAAATTAGCTTTTAAGTTTTGTTTCCAAGAATTTAAAACTTGGAGGGAAGCCTTTTGTTTGAGGCTTAATTTTAGTAAAATAAAGGTAGTTGCTAGTTACTAGTTTTTGCCTACATATAGCATGCCATCCGTGGAGTACTCTGTTCAAACTTAAAGTAAGGTATAAGGATTTAGAGGCTAGAGAAGTGTTAGAATAAAACAGAAAAGATAGAATAGACCTAACTGCTAGTCCTGCTAATTCAGAATATAAAGGGTTAGGACCAGCTTGGAAAAAGAGACCTTAACATAAGTTTCTATGAACAATTCCTCATCTTTAATAAGGCAAAAAATACTTAGGCCTAACTAGAACTAATGTTAAATAATATAAAATGAATACTTAGTTTAAAATAGCGTGATGCTACAAGGGTTCGGAGCTATACCAACTCACGAGTTATTCAATTGACTCTCAATTTTCAAGTGCCTCGTTTTTAAGTTTCCAAACAAACTTTTGTGTTGCCTAACAAAATATATTTTTCAAGAAAGTCTCCAAAACACTAAAACAGCGAAATACAAGAATACTCTAAAATCTTGTAAGCATTTTTAAAAAAGACCCAAGTTCAATTTAAAATAGTTAATAACAACATAGTAAGGTTTAATACAGGAATAAAATATTTCTAATAATATATATACAACTATATATTAACTTACAAAAACATTAACATATATATATATATATATATATATATATATAAATATATATATATATATTATATAATATATATATATATTATATATATATATATATATTATATATATATATAATATTATATAATATATATATATATAATAATATTATTATATATTATATATTAAATTATATCATATAATATATATATATATATATAATATATATATATATATATATATATATAATATATAATATATATATATATATTGTGAATGGGAACGTTAATCGGAATCGGCATCGGAATCGAAGGAATCGGCTGTTTTTCAGGAATCGGAATCGGAATCGGAATCGGCAAAATTGTACCGATTCTTTGACCGAATTTCTTTGGTAACAACAATCTGAAAAAAATAAATTTTTATTCGATCTTTAAGGTGATATTTCAAAAAAGACATGGTTTGCGAAAGTATGGCCATACTTTGATTTTTAATTTCCAGTTCTTCCCTTAATTCTTATTTAATTAAAAAAAACTGGATCCGAAGCGGCGCAATTTTCTTTACGAGAGCCTAAGATATCATGTTAAGATTTTCAGACAGTCACGGTGAGGGAGTCATTATGCAATGTTTCGTTAGTCATGTTATGTAATATGTTTTGATAATTATATACCCGTGAACTCGTAAGTGAACATTGATATATTTGCCTTGTAGGTTTGTAATTAATTGGAGTTATTGAATATACATTATGTAATTAATATATTATGAAATTAATATTTTGTTATATAAGAATATTATTAAACAATTTGCACACTTATGAAAGAGTCCAGATTTTAGGCGGATAGGCTATTAACGTTATCGAAAGTTGTTCGTTCTCTCAAAATATCACCCTGGCATACACACACACAGTGCCTTCTTATCCAATTTCACTTTAGGCACACCTCCTAGGGCCTGCGAAATTTATAATTGAGAAAATAAAAGTTAAAGGAATTAAAATAGAACTTTAAATTTTTGTTTAGTCAGTTTTATTTCTGCAGACTTTTGTTCTTTTTGAATGAAAACCTTTAATAATTTCCCGAACTGGAATCTGTTTTAAACATAATATTTCTAATTTTTTTGTATGTAAACTTTAAAGATATATATATAGTAAGTATATATATATAATATAATATATATATATAGATATATAAGTAATATATATATATATATATATGAAGTAAACCATTAAAGGAAACGCAAGCACACAGTTAAAGTAAACTCAAAGGTAGGGTATTGCTTCTCTTTTGAAGCAATCCTCTGCCCGGAGTGTATGAAAATTTATTTAGAAAACTATTAAATATTGGTCATTTTATAATTTAGACCACAGTATAAAAATATCAGTATTATGAGTCATTAATAAAGGCTTAAAAAATTTCATCATATCAATGCGCGGGCTAGTCACGCCCAAAGTAAGTAAAAGAAATTCTTCAGTAAAAACTTCAGTAATCTTTCAGTAATTAAATGGTGAACACGTATACTGTTGTCAATATTTAAGTATTCGGGTTCATTAAAGTTAAGATTGATTCTCATTAACTTAATAAAATTGTACGCAGTATTAAGTACAAAAAATTTAATATAGACAAACAATAAGTGTCTTAAAGTTTAGTTCACGGCTTATTACAAAAATATTCAAATTTATGGCCTCAGTAAAACTGTTGGAGTTTAAGTTACTCTTTGAAAATTTGTTACTTTAAAAAGATTAAAATGTCTTTGTTTATGAAAAGGAAACCTTTTCAAACCCTTTTGGATTTTCCTGTCTTTCATTATAATGATAATCGCATTCATTATTAATTGCAAATTACTAAAAGTATATAAAGCGTTTTTAGGGGGTACCTCCGAGGCGCTACGTCTCCAAAATTTTATCTACAACAAAAGGAAGAACATTTAAGGTAAATACACATTTAAATTTTTTAAGTAATTTTAGTGCAAAGAAACTAAAAATAGTCCGGTGGCGCCAAGAGCCACTTCTATCAAAAAATGAAAAGAAATATTTTTTTGATATTTTTGAAAAGGTCTCGATCTATAGAATCGCCATATTGAAAAGTGTTCAAAAATTAAACAGTCATTTTTGAAAATGTACTAATAAACTTAACATTTTTTATTTATTCATCAAGTGAATTATTAGTGAAATGAAAAGTTATTTATCTTTAAAAAGTGATTTGAAAATTTTATTAAAATAAAACTTTTTTCATAACTTAAACAGAAAGTAAAAAAGCAGTCTTACGCATGCGCAAAAAAGATTGCATCAAGGGAAAATTCCATAGGATTTGAATCGGTTTCAATTATTTTTTGTAATAATCGATACTTTATTTAAGATCGATAGAATAATCGATAGAAATATCGTTCTTTCATTAATCGATAATAATCGATATTTTGTCAATAATTGTAAACAATTTTTGCTGAGTGCGTTGTGATAAATTCTTCAAGATTGTTTTTTAGTTTTAATTATTTTAATAATATAATTAATTGTAGTAATTAATGTTTAATAATAGACAATAACATCTGGACTGTGGCCTTTGTGTTTCCTTTAAAAAAAAAATGGTTTATTTAATGAAATAGCAAAATAGTGTTTGAAATTAGGCTGACCCTAGGGTTGAAATTCAGTTTTTGACAAAAGTTTTTTGAAGGCCTAGGGTAGTAGTAGGCCTATATATTTTTTATTTATATTGGTGACACAATATCAGGCATTTTTTTTAAGTAAATAATTTTAAATTAAGTATTTTTGAACAAAATGGACGATTTTGTCAAATTTAAAAAGTTGAGGTCTAATTTAAAAATTCGTATTACTAAAAGAGTAAATAAATTAAATGAATTAAAATCAAATAACTGTTTGGGTATTATTCTCTGCAAATCTCAAATAAATGAAATAAATAAATTGATATTAAAAATCAAAGAAATTGATGAAAGCATGATTGATGTTTTGATGGAAACTGAGCTTGAAGGCCTAAATATGGACTCTGAAATAGAAAGTCAAAGTGATTATTATTTAGAATTAGAAATTAAATTAAGTGTTTTTAATGAATTTATTTTAAGTAAAGAGACTGCTACAACAGAACCTACAAATTCTGATAGTTTTGTGGAAGCCTTAAATAACATAGATCACACTACTAATGTAAAATTGCCCACAATAAGTTGTTCTATTTTTGATGGTGATGTGAATAAAATTAGTTTTCAAATTTTTTTAAATCAATTTATGAATGTAGTTGGCAATAACCCTAAACTTAATGACTCTGTTAAATTAATGTACCTTTTAGGTTATTTGAGGGATTATCCCTTAAGTATTGTGTCTCATTTATCTATCATACCAGAACATTATAAAGTAGCATTAGAATTGTTAAAAGCTGAATATTTGGATGTAACTACTATAACAAATGACTTGTTTGCCTCTTTGATAGCTATTAATATAGAATCCAAATATGATAAAGATTTTATATCCTTAAAAAAGGCATTGAATAAAATAAGGGCTATTATTTATGATCTCAAAGTACATAAATTAGATTTCACCATCTCAAATAGTCCAGGCTGTTCTTTGTTGTCACATATAGTGGTAAAAAAGCTTCCTAAAATTTTTCTAAAGGACCTAATAAGAAAAGTAGGTCATAATTATCCTGACATAAATGAAGTTCTTGAAAATTATCAGGATATAATAAAGGCTTTAATATGTACTAGTTCTTCATCGGAAAGAACAGTAGATGACAAACTTAAATTTAAAAGTAAAAGTACACCTGTTACTCCTCAAAAAGAAAAAACATCACAAAATGCTACAAGTAAACAGCATTCTTTGGCAAATTTTCAAACCTCTAGTAAGGTAAAAGAGGTTGAAAAAAAGTGTAAATTATGTTCTGGGCCACATTCTTTGGGACTATGTCCTGTGTATAACAATTTTGAAGGTCGTATTAATAGAGTTAAAGAGTTGGGGTTATGCGAACAGTGTGCTGGCAATCACCCGCAAGCACAATGTTTTGGTAATAATAATAAAATGAGGTTTCCGTGTAAGTGTGGAAGTAAGTCACACATACAGCCATTGTGTAATATTAATAAAAGTGAGGTGGTAAATACAACTAGCAATCATTGTATAACTTTTCATCAGAGTTTGGAGAATGAATATATTCCTCCTACCACTTCATTAAATATGGTTTTCAATGGTAATGAAAAAACTTTCAGATGTTTGATAGACACAGCTTCTAGTAGGTCTTATTTATCAAGAGAAGCTGCTGAAAAGTTAATACCTAATATAAATAGTCTTCCTATAATAGAATATGAGGTTCAAACTTTCATTGGCTCTAAAATTAAAAAGTTTCATCAAACATTAATTGGCGTAAGAGTATTTAAAAGAATAGTTTTCATTCCTTTTCTTATAGATGATGAATTAAATATAAATTATAAAGTAGATGGCATTTCAGATGTTATTAAAAATATGAAACTTAATGGTTTAAATTTTGCTGATAGTAATTTTAATAATTCTAATATAAATAGTCATATTAAAATAGATGTTTTGCTTGGAATAGAAATAATAGACTTGTTTCCATCCTTTCAGACTGTACCTTTTGCAAGTGGCCATTGTTTACATATTGGTAATAATAAATTAATACCAATAGGTAATATTTATAATTTTTTAAGTAGAGAACAAATTGTGCGTTTGGTTGAAACCAGAAAAAGTAAAAAAGTTAGTAATTTCATAACTCAGTCAAAAGTTGAAACAAATAATACCATAATTCCTAAAAATGATTCTGAATGTAATAACAGAAGGCTGAATACACAAGTGTATTTCGTGTTAGAACCATCCAAAAGTTATTTCAATCCCATTGAAAAGTTTTTGGATTCTGATATTGACAATGGCTTGGAAAATCTGTTTAGCATGGAATCTTTAGGTATCAAACAGGACGAGGACATTCTGAACACGGTAGATAAAAATCAAGTGCAATTATTTAATCAAAATATGATTTTCAAAGACAATCACTATCATGTAAGCCTTCCTTGGTTTGAAGACAAAATAGAATTAGTTCCTAATAATTTTAAAATATCTTTAAATATAGCTAATAGAGTGTTTGATAAATTAACTCAAAATAATTTAATAAATGAATACAATAAAGTATTTGAAAGTCAACAGAATGATAAAATAATTGAAAAAGTAAATATAAATTTTGATGATCCTTCAGATATTTGTAAATATAAATTTATTCCTCATCGACCTATAATAAGGCAATCGGAACAAGTAACCACTAAAATAAGACCAGTTTTTAATTGTTCCCTTAAAAGTAATAAAACTCTTCCATCTTTGAATGAGGCTGCTTACAGTGGTTATGACCTCATGAATTCACTTTTAAAGCTACTACTTGTGTTCAGAACAAATCGTACTGTTGTCATGTGATGTAAAACAAGCGTTTTTGATGATAAGGTTAAAGGATGAAGTGGACATGAATAGGTTCACTTTCTTGTGGTTTAACAACGGGCAATTAGAAGCTTATAGGTACCTCACTTTAATATTTGGGTTTACTTCTTCTCCATTTATATTGCATTATATTATGAAATATCATGCTTCTAAGTATCCACATGATAGATGTACTGAAATATTATCCTCAGGCTTCTATGTGGATAATTTAATATTTACAAGCATGCAAGAAGAAAGTGAAATAGTAGGTATTTATCATCAATGTAAAAAACGCATGGAAAAAGGAGGTACTGGATTCTACCCTCATAAAGCAAAATGAACTCTATGAAGAGTTCAGGCGTTTGTGGCATGAGGAGTATCTCTTAAGTCTCCGGGAGCGGTCTAGACACTTGTTTCAGGGTATTTGGGAAGATAAAGTAAAGGTGGGAGATGTGGTTCTTATAAAAGACAGCAATAAACCACGTCCATTTTGGAAATTGGGCAGAGTGATGGATGTGATAGTAGGTCACGATAATAACATCCGATCAGTAAAATTAAAAACCGGTTCTGGTGAAATAGGGTTGCATTCCATCAGTAACCTTTACCCCCTCGAATTAAATACAGGAGGTGGTAGTTTATCAAATGTAACACCTGTACCTACAACACCTGTACAGGATGACAACAGCAACAGACCTGGTAACTTTCTGGTAGTACAATAAATCAATAATAATAATAAATAATAATAATAATAAATGGATAAAGTAAATGCCAATACAATAAGACCTCAGAGAAAAGCTGCTCTTAAACAGAGGCAGTTTATGCAAGCCAATTTGTCAAATCTATAATAAATTGCATAAATAAAGTAGTAAAATTAGGATTAAGGTAATATTAAGTTTGGTTAAGGGTAATTTTAAGGTAGATTAAATTTTTTAAATAAAAAAGAAAAAATAAAAAAAAAAAAATGTTTTTAAATGAAGTAAACCATTAAAGGAAACGCAAGCACACAGTTAAAGTAAACTCA
>JABUQX010125192.1:32500-37500 GCA_015478945.1 Trachelipus rathkii
TTCACTGTGGAAGCTGTAATGGCATGCGTGATGGGTAAATGATCAGTTACAACATGGAATTCCCGACCTTCTATGAAGTAACGGAAGTGCTTAATAGCTAAATAAATTGCGAGAAGTTCCCTTCCAAATGCGCTGTACCTTGTTTCAGGCGGCTGGAACTTTTTAGAAAAGAAAGCTAATGGACGCCATTCGTTATCAATAAATTGTTGCAGCACAGCTCCAGCTGCGAAGTCTGAAGCGTCAGTGTTGATTCTAGTCGGGGCTGTGTCGGATGGAAATATAAGTAACACGGAAGAGGCAAGGGCTTCCTTGATGGCGGTGAAGGCATTAGTTGCTTCGTCGTTCCAATCTACAGTGACAGAAGCAGCAGAACCTTTACGTGGATGCTTAAGAAGTGCGTGAAGCGGGAGGAGAATTTTAGCAGCGGACGGTATGAAACGATGGTAAAAATTTACCATCCCTAAGAAACGACGAAGTTGACGCTGTTTTACGGGTTTCGGAAAGTCACGAATGGCTGCCACACGATCCTCAAGAGGACGTATACCTTCGGCAGAGATTGTATGTCCGAGAAAAGTTAGGGATGAAACTCCGAATTCACATTTGGAAGAGTTGACACATAGACCAAATTCACTTAGTCTGGTAAAAACTTGCCTGAGATGTGAAGTATGTTCTTCCGGAGAGGCACTGGCAATCAATAAGTCGTCTATGTAGGCGAAGACGAAAGGTAAACCGCGTAATACTGAGTCTAGAAGACGTTGGAATGATTGACTAGCATTTCGTAAACCGAATGGCGTTCGAAGAAATTCGTAAAGACCGAAGGGAGTGATAATGGCAGTCTTATGAATGTCGTCCGGATTGACGGGAATTTGAAAAAATGCGGAAATTAAGTCAATTTTTGAGAAGATGGTACAACCAGAGAGATGGGATGTGAAATCCTGTAAATGAGGTACATTATAACGGTCCGGGCGGGTGATTGCATTTAGGCAGCGATAATCGCCGGTCGGGCGATAGTCCCCATTGGGTTTGAGAACCATATGTAATGGAGAAGCGTAGTCAGACTTTGAAGGTCGGATGATGCCCTTCTCTAAGAGAGATTCAAACTCTAGCTTTGCTGCTTTGAGTTTATCCGGTGCAAGTCGCCGAGCGTGAGAGAATGGAGGTCTGCCGGAAGTTTCAATGTGATGAACGACATTGTGTTTCACAGGAGGAAATTTGGAGACTGGAGAGAGAAGCTCTGGAAAATCGGTGATTAATAATGATTCAAAAATATTATTAGATGGAGAAAGATGTATGCCACTGATGGAAGCAGACGCACGAATACAAGCGGATGAGAAATGTGTCTCAAAATCAATGATGCGGTTGTGGTTCATGTCAACAAGAAGGTTGAAGTGGGACAGAAAGTCTGCACCTATTATTGGTAATGTGACGTCGGCTATCGTGAAGTCCCATATGAAGTCACGACGGAACGAGAGCGTTAAATGGAGTCGTTTGGTACCATAAGTGTTAATGGTTGTGCCATTGGGCGGCGCGTAAAAAGAGCCTGATGCTTTCTGGAGCATGAGTTTTCCCGAGGATGGAACGAGGTACAGCTGAAATGGAGCTCCCACTATCTACGAGATAAGATAGTTTGGTGGAGGGATCGTAGACACAAAGCAAGTTGGACGCTTTTGAAACCACTCCGAGCGAATTTACAGAGTGGTGTTTGAGTTTAAATTCCCGAATGTACAAGGCTTAAGACATGACCGAGTTTGGTCTCCAAAACGTTGATGATTTCTACAAATACCCTGCTGGTTATGTGACGGAAACTGAACTAAAGCCTGAGAATCAACAGGAGAAGAGGCGAATTGACGCGAAGGAGTAGGTGAGCGACGATATGAACGTCGTTGCATAGTTGGAGAGCGAGAATTATGACCATAATTGTAAGCAGAATAAGTATTTGATGCATTGGGAGGGGGCTGGGGGTATGAAGGAGGCTGGGGGTATGAAGGAGGAGGTGAATAAGGATGATGAGAGGATGAAGGATACTGTTGAGGTTGAGGATATTGTTGTTGAGGATAAGGATATTGTTGTTGAGGATAAGGAGGGGAAGGAGGAGGGGGGGGAGGAGCAGTGGAACGCGTTTCCAAAGCTCGCATTCTAGTAGTTAAATCCATGATGGTGTTCTGTAACACCTGTAGTTGTGATAAAATATAAGCATTTTCTGGGGCCGGTGGTTGCCGAAGTGCATTGACTGACTCACTCACATGCGAAAGTGACGCTGGTGGTAAGTTATTATTATCGGTGGAAACAGTGATGTGCGAAACTTGTGATGGTATGTCTGCTGTCGTAATAGGTTTCGCTTTGCAAATTCTGTCAGCAAAAGTAGCTAGTTCTTGTAGTGAACAATTAGGATCGACGGTGGCTAAGCGCAATTGCATCTCTGCAGGGAGTTTCTGTAGGAAGAGATGACGTACAATATGTATACAATTACCTACGGGAGGACCGTCGAGAAGATTTAGCATATCAGATAACAGGACTGAGGGCAAACGATCTCCAAGAGAGCCTCCAGTTAGAAGTTTTTTTAATTTTTCGCATCGTTTCTCTCTTCCCAGCCCGTTTAAAAGTTCGGTTTTAAAAGTTGGGTGTAGGTTGGTTGTGAGAAATGCAAGGAAGGTAAAAATCCTTTAGGCGCCTTGTAAAACAGGAAAGGCCAAAAATGTTTAAAAGAGCTTCTAAAGCTGCAAGCTCAATTGGTGGATTTCGAAGCTGGAGCCTCGAGTCAGCGTGAAACGTAGTTCTAAGGTCATTGTTTACGAAAGCTTACCAGTATAGACACTAGGTGATTCCCTGTCTGAAGCAGGTTGATTGCCGATTATTACGTTTGACGTTATCTGAGTTTGCAGCGTCAGGAGGGGACATAATTAATAAATGTAAATAACGATAGTAAAAAATTTTTGAAACAATAATTACGAGACAAAAATATATGCTTAAGATGCGATTTGCATACGCTAAATATTATAAAAATAGTGGTCAGGGACCAAATAACACACTAAATACTACAAATAAGTATGCAAAGGATGACAAAAATATATAGGAGGCCGCTTTTACGGGCCAAAATAGTTTAAAACTGATGAGTTGAAAATGGTAATTTGGGCCTTAAATGGCCTTGATAATATTTCCTAAAAAAAAAATTTTTTTTTTAAAAAAATATATGATTAAAAAGTTTCCGCTTCAGGCTGTGGATCCTGTTGAGATGAGAGAGATTTCAGGGTAGCTGTAGGTATGCTGGGATGGAACGACAGCAAAACTCCAGGGGCATCACTATGACGTTGGGAGTCATACAGGAATCAGAAGGCTAGATACAACAACGTTTCTTGTCATAATCTATTTAAACAAAATAATAGACACAATTAATATAATGAAACAATAACAACAATAATAATAAATAATAATAATAATAATAAATAATAAATAGATAATAATATAATACAATAATAATAATAATAATAATAATAATAATAATAATAAGATTATAAAATGAGATATAAAAGTTACGCATGAAATAATGCGTTTTCTCTTTATATTTAACAATTCTATTTAGGATAGACTATTATATTTAATCAATAAATTTTTGCGCATAGATTCGTTATATAATTGAATAAAATATTAAAAAGTTACTTAAAATCTAAATAAAATGTAATACACAATAAAGGTTATTTATGCTAAATGATTTTTACTAAGTATCACTACAAAGAATTATTCACTTTACGAAATGGCACAAAAATTAGGCTTTAGAAAATAACACGAAATGCTGACCTTGTAGCATTCGAGGGCAAAGGTTACACTGAAGATTGATGGAGCACTAAACGTGTGTAACAAAATCACTGATGCTCACAAAATAAATGTTAATAAGATTTAGCGAATTATCTATGATGAATACAGGTTATTTTGGACGTTATAGAGGAGCGGTTCCAGAATGCTTGTTCGAGGCGAAAATGGCGGGATCGATGACCAATAGCAAACAAGAATTTTATCACGTGAGAAGGAGGACGATAATAATGAAAAAGAAGAAAGAGAAGGTAATAATATATATATATATATATATATATATATATATATATATATATATATATATATATTATATATATATATATTTTATATATTAAATATATATCTATATATAATATATATATATATATATATATATATATATATATATATATATATATATATATATATATATATATATATATAAGTAGGAGGGCCTTGTTGATGAAAATAAGAAGGAATCAATTAGGAGATACTCAGATTAAAAGTTAAGAAAAATTATTAAGTTTACAAATTATTTCAATATAAATTTATGAGCTTTTGTTCCTATGCTGGAACCTCATTCAGATGCGATATTTTATAAACTAACATTTAAAAAAGCAAAAATTATTGCGTTATGCAAGATTTCAAAGTTTGGATAATTTAATTTTTTTTAAAAATTGCGTGGTGAACAAAATATTATTTTGTATTGTGTCAATGTTGTAATCGCCCTTTTGTTTATAAAATTATTTGAGTTAATGATACAAAAAGATTTAATGAGTTTACGTTTTTGTAAATTTTCTATATGTAAAATTGGTGTCATTTGGTTAATGTTAATGGAATGATTATATGTAGAGCGATGGAGTGTCAGGGAAGAATTTTGATTGTCATGTAGAAGGTCATGTTTGTGTTGATAGAGGCGGCGTTTAAGATCATGGGTTTCTCCAATGTAAAGGGAATTGCAATCTTTGCAGGGAATTTTATAGACACATTGGGAGAGTTCCGTAGGAGGGACGGGTTGATGAATGTGTGGTTTAAGGGTTTTTTTAAGGGGGAAGATATCAGAGGAAGTGAAACGTAAAGTTTTTGGAAAAATATTTTTAATGTGGTTGAGAGGAAATTGAGGTAGAGGAAGGAAAGAGTTAGAATTAACGGGGTGGTTAATGGGAGGATTGTAGTAGGTTTTCTTTGCTCTTTTTAAGGCCTTATGGATG
>JABUQX010125193.1:0-5000 GCA_015478945.1 Trachelipus rathkii
ATATTATATATATATATATATATATGTATATTATTATATATATATATATATATGCATAGTATATATTATATATATTATACATATATATATATATATATATATATATATATATTATATATATATGTATTACATTATTAATGTATATATATATATATATATATATATATATATATATATATATATATATATATATATATATATATATATATATATATATATATATATATATATATATATATATATATATATATATATCGGCATCCCTACTCTTCGGCATCCTTTCTACACGTTTGCAAACAATATTTATTATAAATACATGTGAGAAAATTTGTATTTAGCTTGATGTGTTTATTTCTGTATTTGTATTTGGCCTGCTGTGTATATTACTGTATTTGTATAAGATCTGTGTATATTTCTGTATTACAAGATTCGGAAGGTATAAGATATTATTTATCTTTTATTTTCTAATACTTTATCTGTTGGTTATTTTGCTTTTTTTCTCATATTTTAATGAAAATAAGGTAATGATGTAGTTATAGTACTGTCCCAAAACTAGAAACATTTCTTTAACAAAAATGGTATCAAAAAATTATTTAAAGTTTTAATGATTCATTAACGTAAATTTTAAATGTATATTTTCAATAAAAATATTTAAAAAAGCGCTACGAAAACAACTTTTTATTTTTTCCTCGTTCGCGTAGGGATGAAGAATCTGTGACAAAACTCAAAACGTATATTAGGATATCGAAATATTGATATCTATTTTTTTATCAGATTATCAATACATTGATATCAATATTTTTAATATTCTTAGTTTTAATAATGAATCTATTTATTATCTTCTAAAGAGTAAAATTTAAAGTTACATTCACTTGTACTTTTGTATTAAATTTTTAAAATTATTTTTATTCAGTCTCATTTATTTCATATATTTAAAAATTTTATCAGTGAAAATCTTAAATAAAATGCAACTAGGCTGACTGAAAATGAAACATAATATAGTGGTTATTATAGCATATTAGTAGTTTTTAAAAATATCTTTCAAATTGTTGAAAATAACAGCTAAAATTTAGAAAAAAAAGCACTTGCAGCTGGGCTTTTTTTGGGTTTTATTAGATGGGCTTTTTGTTTTTTTGGGTGGGTTTTTAATACCAACCCTGATCATATTAATTAAATAATACCTCAGGGCTGAGTATCCAAAAAATAAAATTAGAATTCAATAACTTAAATATGTTTCTACATAAATTAAATATTTTGAAAATTAATTTTATGATTTCTTAAATGTTTTCAACTTTTCTAACATTCAATAAAATTTTAAATTTTATTTGTAATTATTTATTATAAAATTATAATTAACCGCTATAATGACGTTTGATTATAAATTTTATTCATAAATTTGTGTTGATAACATACCTAGCTAATACAGTTTTAAAATAAAATGCAACAAAACTTTAATGAAATCAAAATACCAAGGAAAAATATAAAATAACTTCTCGCCTCAGCAATCTTTCACATTTTCTTTTGATTCTGGCAATTTTAAAGTGCAACGCTAAAGAATATCTGATTCTTCCTCAGCCGAGGATGGACAATGAAACAGAATACTGGTCAACAAAGATTTTGTCCCAAGGGAAAGAACTACCGGCTTAACTTTCCTAGCGGAATATCCGGTGCTTAAATACCGTCTAATTCACTATCCGAGACCCAGATCAACTAATGATAATATTGATTAGAGGTATAATATATATATATATTATTATATAATATAAAATATAATAAACATAATATATATATAGATACATATATATATAGTAAGTATATATATAATATATATACTCTATAACAATACATATACTATATATATATTTACTATATATACATATATGATATTATATATGATGTCATATAATATATATATATATATCTATATAAATAATATATATATATAATTAAATATATATATATATATATATATAATAATGTATAAAAAATAAAGTAGATAATATACAACAAGTGAAGAAATTCCTTAAGTATAAAAAATATAAAATAAATAAATAGATAGAAAATACTACCTATATATTATAATATATATATTATTAAGTATATAAACTATAATATATATTATAATATATATAAAATATAATATATATATTTTCCGTCTAAGGGTGGAGATGCGTTGTTTAAAATACATTAAGATGACGATCGGTAACACGCCTCGTGAATCTCGAATCTCCCAACTTCGATGTTCTGTGGCTTAAAATCTTCTTCCTTCTACTACAATAATCTGTGCTTCTGCTACTGTTTCTCCTAACAGAACAGATATTTAACAACTCTTTTTCCATATAAAAAATATCACGCCAATAATTAAAAATTTAACAGTTGTTTACCGTTTTCTGACGACCGAGACTGTTATAGTTTCTTCAACTCATCCAATACTGAAAGAGTCCTCTTAAATTACGGGGATTTCAATGTACACAACACTGAAATGGTTGGAGCAGTCCCTTCCTCACTATCTGATATATGGTGCCGGGCAAGGCAGGTCCCAGGAAAATCAATTTTACAGCTATTATCGAGAACACGTATATAACTGGAGCAACTAATCTAAAGATATCTACAACATACATTATTGCAACGGATCGTAATATAATGATATACCACACAACCAATTCTTGATACAATATCAACGACCTATGTTTCACCACTAGACCCCTTCAATCTCTAATAAAAATACAATAACAAAACACATTGACGAAGTCTAAATATGGTAGAACAGATGGGCAACAATAAAATTATTCTGACCAACAACCTTTATATCAATTCTATAAACTTTATTAATGTACATCTCTCCAAAATACAGCTCCACATCCTGTCCTTAATTTTTCAACGGCGTTTATTTTTACTGGCAACTTGTAAGAGATCGGGGCTTTTGGTGTGATCCTCTTAGCGTCGCTTCTACGCTAACTATAAATTTGTATCACTGAAAACTGAGATTTTTAACCTCTGAAGTAGACGCTTCTCGGCTTCCGAAATACTTTGTAACTGAGTTCACGCATTTATTGTATGAAGGTAGATAGGAAGCTAAAGAAGATTAATCCTCAGTCGAACGGATGACAATAGAGTTCATTTTCCTTCTTCGACTATAATCTTTATCTCCCTCAATAATTCGCATGAGTTCTGATCTGCTCTAGATTCTTTTCTGCCATTTATCAGATGCAGAGACCAGCCGCTTATGGGCGTGAAAAAGTTTCTCCTCGTTCTCCTTCTATCACTTGAATAAAAACGAAACAATCAAAATGCTTAGAGCATCCTTTCTCCTTAACATTTAATCAGAGTGCATAGAAAGTGTCGTATGCAATGGTGGGATATCTTACTTCGAACGATGGTCGAAACCGCACGCGCATATAATCATATCTAAACGGACAAGTGTCGCTAACTTCGTGGCGATTTTCTCTCTTCTATACTCTCGACAAACTCTTTTCTTTTTTTTCAACCTTCCCCTCTCTAATGTTTGTTTCTAGATCGGTACCTCTCCTCTACGGTCTTCTGAGCCCTCATTGCAAAGAGATAATCCATTCATCCCAGAGAGAACATTTCAATGTTAGAAATACTACTGCCTTCCTCCTCTTTATTCGATCCTGATGGCTCCTGTTTGCTAACTACACTCCAAACTGAAAAGGGCCAATCTATTCGGACACATCGACCTACTTTATCCTCTAACTCCACCCTCGACGATTCACTGGACACTTCCTCCTCCTCCAAAGCTTCGTACATCTTCTCCTAGGTGTCTCGATTGTATACATCCTAGGCCCTGTGATTTACACTTTTGCACAGTCGGGCTTTGAATGGGTCTCCTGAGATCTCATGAAAAGAGGATTAAGGAGCGGGGGGGCCTCGACTCCGTGCATCTACTTACCCAATCTGGATTTTGATGGTGATTTGGTGTTTCCCGAGGAGAACTTTTGTGAGTCAAGGTATCACTCCCCTCGTTCAACCTCACAGGTTACCTCCTAAGAACCGTCAACTATGCTAAATCAACCTTTAACCTTCAAGGTGTTTGGAGAATGCACGCGCACAGTCCACACCTTAAAAATATGGTGCTCCCTCTAAACATCACCGGGAATTATAAAAAATAGTAGAGGAATGACGGAACGTCCTGGAGTGACCTTATGCGTAATGAACTATCGCCCTTCTAAACTAGGCTTTCTCACATCTGTCAATTACTTATCTTAAAGTTAATCGTTGAAACAACTTCTTAACTCTCACTCTTAGACCATCTGGAATCTCATTCGCTTCTTTCCGATCGCCAGTAAGGTTTTCGGTGTTCGAAGTCAACTGGTAACATGCTTTCTTATCTTAACAAATTCATGGTTTACCGCCTTTAGAGACTAATGGGGAGACTTGGTTGGTGGCGCTTGACATATCCAAAGCATTTGACCGGGTATGGCATGCGCCACTCTGTCCAAGCTCCCCTCCTTTGGGTTCCTCCTTCTCTTTGCTTAATTATGTCTAGCTTTCTTTCAAAGTCGCTTCAATATCGGACTGAAAGTAGTGTGAGGAAGACGACATCTCTGTTCTTCTATCCCTTTATACTGTTAATTAGTGGTGTTCCTCTCAGGGTTCTGTCCTTATCTCCTACTTTAATTTCTACTTTCAATTACGTTCACAATAAATTGCTATCTTGTCCGCTTCATTAAAACAATAAGTATGTCTGCAGAGAATTACTCCGACCCCTTGTCATTCTTCTAAGCTCAATATCTTTCAATTCTGTTCTCCTTTATTTAGCACAATCTACAATTTGCCAAATCCTCGTCTCTTAGATCGATTCAGATCTCTTATTCTATACGGCTTGATTTCTGGATAGAAGATTGTCCACAGATATAATCAGCGGGTCCGATCTCAAACCTTCCTGTGAAATCTTTCTAAGTTCTTTATAAAAACAAAATAAAATCGTCGAACATCTACAAGAATCTCCTCCCATCATCTAAAACACCATTCTAACATTT
>JABUQX010125194.1:12500-16741 GCA_015478945.1 Trachelipus rathkii
ATAATATATATATATATATATATATATATATATATATATATCAATATATATATCAGAGGTGGGCACTTCCGCTCTTTGTCCGCTAGTCCGCAGTCCGCTCCGAGCGAACTACCAGAATAGGTGCGGAGAGTCAGTGAAATTAGCGACTTGCCACGTGCTGTATCAAAAAAATTGTTCTCCGCTCTTTTTGTTCCGGCCACCTTTTTAAAAGTAAAGTATAGTTTAACTTATTATTGAATTCCTTAATGAGTTGTAATAAAGAAATATAATTCTTTATTTTAAGTTTATAGCTAATTATACTTTTAGTCCTTAAGACTATTGATTTTTAATAATTATAAACTCAAAACCAATCTCAACCTTACTTAAAAGGTACCATATATTAATAAAATACATTTAAATTGATTTTATTAGACGAATGGCTTTTTACCCTCATCATAAACTTATAATTAATTATATTATTTACTATAATAACTCAGGCAATATCTAAATCAATCTGTCTGTAAAACCCAAACTATATATATATAATATATAGTAATATAATAATATATATATATATATATTATATATACTATAATATATATATATTATAATATATATATATATATATATAATATTATATAACATATATATATATATAATATATTATATATATATTATTACTATATATATATTTATATATATATATATTTAGCGATGGCGTAAACAAGCGCGCTTATAAAACTGCACCTCTACATAAATATACACTGTGAAATCTCATGTTTGCAACATGAGATTTGCCTAAGTATATATATATAATTATATTATAATTATTAATATAATATATATTATATATATTAATCAATATATATAATATATATATTATAATATATTATAATATTATATATATATATATATTACACTTCGGATGCAGAATGGACTTTTAGGTGAGGACTTTAAATTAGCAATGGACTGCTGGAAGCGAACTATCACCAGCACTCCTCTCACCAAGGACAACTTTCCCTTTCAGCATAGACAGGATTTGGTGAACTTGTTCATAAAATATAATATACCTTTCCCTAGTTCTGCTGCTGTAGAGCGAATATTTAGTATTGTTGGGGAAATTTTGAGGGCAAAGAGGTCTGCCTTAACTGCTTTTAATTTTGAGCAGCTAATCTTTTTGAAAAGTAATATGGATCTCTTGTCCTTTGAATGAAGACATGAAGGATGGGAGAAGAAGAAAATCTTGAGTATTTTGTAAATTTCATTCAATTCCCTTCATATAAATATTATAAATTAATTATTTTTTGTAACGGATATATGCTTTTATTTAGTATTAAATTAAAAACCTTATTGTGAAGTCGCCACATTATTACAGGCAAGATGTGCGGACGTAGCGGACGTGCGGACGATGCGGACGGCGGTTACTTCAGCTGAGATAGCGCAAGGTTTGAAAGTATTTGAAAGGTGCGGAGGAGCGTTAGCGGACTACGTTTTCTCGAGGTGCGGAACTACCCTTTAAAATGAGCGGGGTGGCCCACCTCTGCATTATATATATATATATATATATAATAATATATATATACTATATATAATATAATATATATACATATATATATATATATATATATATACTATATATATATATACTTATACTATATATATACTACAACTTCCTTTTTAACGTTCTTTAACTCAAAATCTCTACAGAGAGTAACACGGGAGGTACAACATTAAAATCGAACTTTAAGCGCCTGCTTATTTCAAGCCTGTTCAGCCATCAAGTGTTCGCAACCGAGTTTTATTCTTGCCCCCAATTGAAGAAATAAAATTCAGACTGCTACGCGTAGGATTGAACCAGCGTCCTCTCGCAAGAGAGTCAGCGAGTCTATATATATCATAATATATTATATATATATATTATACTTATATATTATATATTAAATATTCTATATATTATACTACAGCTATATATATTACTATATTATATATTATAATGATATATATATATATATATATATATATATATATAAGTAAGATTTTACAAAAAAAAATCTATTTCACACTTAATAAAAACGACAAAACAAAAGATTTAAAATCTTATCTACAAACATAATATTTCCATCCTTATTGCAGAAAAAAAAGCCATACCAACTTAAAAAAGATTTTTTTTTCATTTATTTCCCACGGAAAGGTCACTTCCGCCCAAAGATATTTGTTTTAAAACTACGCCCCAGAAACTGATTTTCTCCAATATACATCCATCTCATTTCCGACAAGTCATAGCTCCTCGTTTCTTACCAACACTATATAAAGGCACACTTTACTTCACGCTGAATATACTAGAACAAGCATGGAAATGTAACTATTTTATTTTAAATTATATTTAAATATATCAGCATGTTATTTAATTTTCAATATTATTCGGTATTCATGATGCATTTTCATTTTTAATTTAGGTCTGTTATTAAGAAAAATGTTTAATTTTATTCAAGATGTATTTTAATTTTCCGTTCATTTTCGTTTTTGAGAATATGTTTTAAATTCTATTATTATTTTGCTTCATATATTATTATTACAATTATTATTATAATGTTCAATTATTACTATTATTCCAACTAATATTATTTTTGACTTCATATTTTACAATTGTTGTTATTATTATTATAATTATTATTTTTATTATTTATTTATTATATTATATTATATTTTATATATTATATTATAATTATTATTAATTATGTATTATTATTATTATTATTATTATTATTATTATTATTATTATTATTATTATTATTATCATTATTATTATTATTATTATTATTATTATTATTATTATTATTATTATTATTATTATTATTATTATTATTATTATTATTATTATTATTATTATCATTATTATTATTATTATTATTATTATTATTATTATTATTAGTATTAGTATTACTGATGTCATGTTTTAATTTTTATTCCTATTTTATATAATGCTTCAATTTTAATTAGAATATTTTTCTTTTTTCTTTATTTTAGATAAATGTTTTATAATTGAGATTTGTCATTGCATTTATCATTGAAATTAAACTTTGGATTACATTTATTAACTTAACCTAAGATTATATTTACCATTATATTATTATCTGATTTGATTTTACCTTGAATTTCTTTCGTCCTTTAAAAATTGTTATACATTAGTGGATAAGAGAATCTGTTACACTAAGCTTTCGTTTGGAATTATATTCATTTACAAGGACAATTAAAGATATACCAATAAGGCTTTTTAAATATCTATCTTTCATTAAACCACCACAGTATTCATTGTTTTTCAACTACTAAAAATATCTTAATAATATAATATATAATTAAGCTTATTATTATTATAATATATATATATATATATTAATATATATTATACTATTATATATATAAATAATATATATTAATATAATAATTAATATAATAATAATATTATATATATAATATATATTAATATATATAATATAATATATATATATATTATAATATATTATTAAATATATATTATATATATATTAATAATATATATATATATGAAAATATATATATATATATATAGGAGAGATATTATATATAATAATCCATATACATATAATTTAACTATATAATAATTATAATATATTATATATATATATATATCAATATTATATATATATACTATATATATATTATATATATTAATATATATATATTATATATTAATATATATATATATATTAATAATATATATAATATACTTAATTACTCCTTTTAAATGTGTAAATCATATGAGTTTGTGCCTAAGGCCCTCCCTATATGAGTGCTGATTTTCAGCCCAGTTGGGTACTTCTTATTGGTGAGCCGTATGGTCCTGGTTACTGGACTCAAAATATTTATAATTATATAAATAATACTATAATATATATATATATATTAATATAAATATATATATATAATATATAATATATATAACTCATACATATTAATTATAGTTATATACTATCATACATATATATAACTACTAACTACTATATATATAAACTTAATATATAATACATGAATATATAATAAATATATAATATCATATTAATCATATAGACTGACTATACTATACTATAGATAATACTATATATATTACGTATATAATATATATCACTTAAATTAATATAGTATATAATAAACTTAATCCTGCTACCGATCGATACTCTTCTTATTAACTACTACCTTCTCCAGTTCGACCATGCATCCTCCTT
>JABUQX010125195.1:0-31020 GCA_015478945.1 Trachelipus rathkii
AAATAAGAAGTTGATTTAATTTCCAATCTTTTAATAAATATATTGCGTTCCTTGGATTTGATATGAATATATGTTAATAATAGTTTTATTCAGAAGTGTTTCCTTAAAAACTGAAACTGAATCAAACAAATTCTCCTTTAACGATGGTGCCTTAAGAGTTTCGATTTTAATTACTTTTTTCTTTTTAAGAAAAAATCGGAAAATAAAGTAGCTCGCCTTACTTAGAGCGTGAGGCAAAAGCTTGTAACTGTGTAAAGAATCATTCTTGCAAAATTGTAGGATAATGAAGGATTGACTCTGTAAGTAACTGTTAACATTGATTTACGGTCGATTTTTCTTTGACTTTTAATGCCTTATATAATTCTGCTTTATATTTTTTTCCAGAAGAAGATTTTGGGCTTAAAGATCCAATATTTTCAGATAACCAATTTGACTCATTTTCAATCGCTTTTCTGTTGTGCCGTGCCACAGTTGGGTCCCAATTCCCTAATCAACATTGGGCTCTTCATCTTCATCTTTGACAAAATAGCCACAAAAAAGAAGTCATGAAACGGACTTGGACTAGTTTTCTGGAAGCTGGACGCGCTGTTTGCAAGCGTCTTCAGTTGACAAACAGCTATTCCTAGCTTTGTAAATATCCATGTTCCCCAGACCGAAGCTCAGACGTAGCTGGAACTCTGGGGCAACATAGACTGGCGCGAAAAAATAAAATGTGATTTTTGTTAAAAGATAATAATAAATACTACCTTTTAACGTGCTTTATCCCCTATCGCAGGGGGTAACACGCGGGGACCACACGACAGGAAATCGAACTTTAAAGGCCGGCTATCCCAAACCAGCGCCACAACGTGTTCGCAGTCGAGTTTTTAAATTCTGTTCCTCCCAGGTAGAAATAATAACGTCCAACTGCTATAGCGGCAGGATTTGAACCAGTGTCTTGTCTCGTATGAGAGGTGGCGACTCAAACTCCTGCGCCACGAGGCGTTTGTTAATCTTTCCTTTTTTTTCCTTTCCACGAAGGTAATAATAATAATAATCTCTTTCTTTCTTTTCTAATACATTAACTAGTTACTTTCCATTCCTCTATAGACATTTTCCTGGCAGATAAGTCCTTCTGCCCGAATTGATTTTTGCTACAGAGATAGTTTGTAATTCTGCGAGAGGTGTTCACATTTGCTTCCCTGTGACGACTGTTGGGGAAAGAAGCATGTGTATCTCACTTTCCCAGCTTGACGCTTTAAAACCTTCATTAATTTTTTTGGCATGCACAACTTTTGCTATTTGTCTCTCCTTGTTTATAAGATTGTAAGATCTGCAGCAAGAGTATTGTAAAATGTGAATTCGTCATCTCATAATAATCTTTTCATACTCTTATCATGTTAGTTCTGAAAATTAAATAGTAGTACTTCGTTTTGGCCTTCAATAAAATATATATCACATTGACCAGTTCCTCGAGTTGTCCTTATTTAATTTTTCAAAATTACTGATTATGTTTGACGCGTTATCCGTAACTATGCTAATTACAATGCTCAGAGAAAGCAGAAATAACATCTTTAGAAGAAATTACTTTTATTAAGTCATGAGTTGGAGTGGAGAATAATGCTCCCGTGAATCCTGTCTAAGGTTGGTAGATTTGATAGGAGAAGAGGCCACAGTCTGATAGGAGTGATGGTTTTGGAAATGAAGAGTTTAAGTTTTATCTGGGGAATGTAGTGAAGATATTAGAGGAACTGGAAAGCCGACAAAGAAGGGAATTGTTTTTTTTTTTTTTTTTTTTTAAGAGCCAGTTAAAGGACGTGAGGGAGGAAGAGGAACCAGTAAAATTATTCCATTTTCTACGAAAGAAAGAGTTTTCAGTGTCACGAAGAATATATTTTGCACGGGATTCCGGGGTGAAATATAAGTTACGTGGGTTTCTACAGTTTGAAGAGGACAGTTATTGGTGAAGGCAGCGTCGTCCCTGTGACGAATAGCACAAGAAGAAGAAGCAGAGTTAAAGCAAGATTTGTTAGGTTTAGTTGAAGGAAAAGAATATGGAACGTACTCCTCCATGCCAGGGAAGACTTGAAGATATAAACATATTAGATAAAAAAGTGATCGGAGGAGAAAATTGTAACAGAATAAGGATTAGAGGTTACGTAAAGGTCTAGAATGTTGGGTTCATTTGTAGGACAATCCGGGTTACGAGCAGGGAGCTTCACCATGTGCTGGAGGTCGGGATAGAAAAGTGGTAGACAAGTTCAAAAGCTTTATCATGAGAATTGATGTGAAAGTGCTTGGTAGGGGTGGTAAAATTAAGTGGAATGATTCTTACAATACCCATGTAAGTAATGGTGAATGTAGCTGGATTTTACTTTCGTGATTACAAGGATATTGAATGTATAAGTGAACAAGAGGTGGTATTGTTGGTAGGTAATTGGGATGATGAAAGAGTATTGAAAGCTAAACTTAAAGAAATTGATAATTGGAAAGCGAATGATGTCTTAAGAAAAGTTAAGGATAGGGGTCAAAGAAGTATATCTCGTAGATGAGTGATCAGTGAAAAAATGAAGGAAGAAAAGGAGGTTTGTAAAGCAAGATTGGTTGCAAGAGGTTTTGAGGAAGGTGATGAATTAATAACAAGCGTCTACTTGTTGAAGTGAAGTGTTAAGATTGTGTTTGTGTGTTATAAAAAGTAAACTCGTATAAACTTCCACATAAATGCCTTTTCTATTTTATTCATTCATTTAATATTTATATAGCTTTAAGTTAATACAATGTTTTAGCAATTTTTTTATTTTATCATTATTTTGAAGGTTGAAAAATCACGTTACACCCTCCACGTTTAGCACTTTCAAAATCGAGTTCAACATGTGCAAGTTTTCAAAAATCAAAGATTAAATTAAATTAAATTAAATTAAATTAACTAAATTTAATTAAATTAAAAATTAAATGAAATTATAGATAAAGTAAATTTCTTTTTCATTACTATATAAAAATTTCTCTATTCTTCTTTACTTATAAGAGAGATTTATATAGGGTGAGAAATTTATTTAGAATTCATAATTATGTTGGGAAAATAGATTCTCTCTTGTCTTTATCATTACTCCTGATGGGTTATTCTGCAGGACAATGAATTAAAAAAATTGATTTATTTTAGGCTGCTATTCTTCTTTACCATTAGGCATATTGAGAGCGTAAGGAGTTTGTATATATTTCCTTAATCCAAGGGATTTTTCGCTGGATTTTTAGACGGCAAGGGTTCTCACCTGGTAGTAATACCCGTGGTGTTTAGCATTAGAGGACATAGAGGTACAATAATTACAACCGATGTCGCTAGATATTACGGCTCCTCAACACAACGTTTCCCAAGCAGGTGGACACCCACTACCACATTGAGGCTCGGTCCACTCGAGTACATTTGACAATGTACGTGCGGACACCCTCAACCGCAAGCCTTGATACCACAGACCTATTCGAAGAATAGATCCCGAGAGAATTATACCCTCATTGAAAATACATACCCTGGAACCCTTACCCATCCACACACCCACACCCAACTTAATAGTGCATCAACTGAGAAACACAAATTCACACACGACAAACCTTTTGAAACTCGACCTCAAACATTACATAAATCTTCTCATTTTTCAAAACAATATACTAAAAAATGATTTATATATTTGTAAAGATTATAAACATCCAAGATATGTTAACATCTGATAGGACAAGTCTCGAATGATATATAACTAAAACACATGATGAAACTTACGGTATTAATCAATGAATACAATTTAAGAAAATGGAATATCACTCAAACTTAGAGAAGTCCATTTTATATTAATAATAAGTTTATTATAAAGCTTACCCCCAGCTACTTGAACATATTCTCACAGCAACACAATGTACCCAGGCCGGAAAACACATACCATCCGAGCCACTGAGCATAACACGCCTCATTCTACCACAGACAAACTCTCACAAAGTAAACAAACCAGGGACATCTTGTGAAATATCCAGGGCACCCACAACACTCAGACAAGTTCTCACCCCGAGATAACTTAAGGGCTAATTCTCGGGGGAATACAACACTTTAACTACACACCAAAAAATCCACAGCCAACCAATCAATCAAAATTGATTTTATAAATATATCGCACACTAACACTACAAAGCAACACAAACATGGTACGTTAAAAGGTTAATCACAACTAAAGACTTTAATGTAAAACACAAAATAAACTTTAATAGAAGTTTATTCCTGATGCCTAGGGGACATGATTGCTTTAAACTTTGAAGGAGAATTATATTCTTTAGTTGTCGTAAATAACATAATAAATGAATAAACACTTTACATATATATTATTAAAATATATCAATTATTAAATGATATTAATAAGAAGCTTATTCTTTTGATCAGAGTAGATACAAAGATAAACACAAAGTAAATAAATTACAATGTCCTTACATTGGAAAACAAGCAAATAGGAAAAATAAAAATCAAAAAAACATCAATAAACTTTTATCTACAATTTTCGGGATAGGTACAGAAATTTGTTAACAATTTGAACATAATTTCCACACCAACAATATTAACTTCAAAAGTAAACACATTTAAAATTCACGGTGCAAATCAATCATATAATAATTATATGTATATTATTTAAAAACACTCATAGACACGAGGTCACCATATTGTACTGTGAAAGAGCCCTTAACGAACATTTAATGAAAATTATGTATCCTTAAATTAATTCAATTTAAAAAAAAATAAAGGACTGAGAAGGTATAACAGAGAACAACACTTGAGTTCATTCTCACGACATTCACTTAAAGCGGACTATACTCATTCACTATTTATCAATATAGTATATAACTATAACAGGAACACAATTAAATTTGATAAAAATACTGGAGGGGACTTGGGAATAGTATAACTACTCATTACTTTGATCATTGGAGTACTAATAACACCCGTATTATATATAATTCAAATTATTATAATAATATTTATATATATATAGGTATGTATAATAAGTGCTTGTTACTACTGTGATTACTATTATTAAAACAAAAATTGAAAATTGAAATTATATTTAATTAATAACTTATTCATTAAATTATATATATAAGGTTATAATAATTAAAAAGGATAAAAAAATAAAATCTTTAATTTTATACTTATAAGTTTATTACAATATATAATATTAATAAAAATATTTATCTACATACTATTTATTATAATTAATTAGTTATAATTAATTAATTATGACTAATTTTTCGTATAAAAACTAAATTACATATTTTAAAGATTATGTCATTAATTATTAATTAGTAAGATTTCTCTCTCTCTCTTTGAAGCGTTTTAGGTCTAATTTTAAACATAATGGTATTACATTGATTATTTTTATCAATTCTTCATATCTTCTTCAACTGTAACAATACCCATTGTTTATTCTGAATTCGCATAGGTGTGGTTGGGGCGCGGAATACACCTTTTTGCTAATTATTATAAGTTTACTTATAACCAAGTTAATGAAACTTTTTAATAAAGGTAAAAAATGCAATATTAAAGTGAAATTGGGTGGGATGTTCAAACCTTGGTATTATTTTACACTGTTTTAATTAGCCTCTTTCGTTTTGGTGAAGTTGTTACTATTTGTTTTGACAAAAACGGTTAAATAAATATACTAGTGTAATTGAAAAAAAAGATCCTCGGGAATGTTATATCGGTATGTCAGCATATAAAAGAGGCTAACTAAGGTAAGTATACAATTAAATTGGATAAGTTGTATACATATTGTGAGATCTATAAGTATCACAGGCATTTCTAAAAGACTTGAAACCAATATGTTTTTTATTTGATTTATGTGAGTGGTATCCTCTAAATTTGGCTTGGGCTAAGTCGACGAATATAAATACTAAGGGAATGGGGAATATTATGGTCCATTCACTGCTATATATCTTGGACCATAAGTATATTTCGGGCAAACCATTTTTCTCAAAATTTATCCGGAATCGGGTGGCATATTTTTCCTGGTCTCAATTTTTTTTTTTGCTAAATCGGCAAACGTCGAAATGGCGTGACAAGAATATTAAATGAATATTGGGGCGGAACTGCGCCACCTTCTGATAATATGTTATATTATTAAGTATATATATAATACTACAGAAAATATAGTTAATATAAAAATATAATAAACCTTCATATTAAATAAGTTCTTCTGACTCAATTATCACTATAAATTAAACTAAACATTTATTGAGCCTATAATTAGTTACCTAAACATATTATAAATATAATATATATTATATTATGAAATAACTAAAATTAACTTTTAAATAGCCCTTTTATCATAGTGTTACTAAAGGATACTTGGTTTTATGCATCTGTAGAATCAGATTCTTATTTTATTCTTAATGAATTTATGGAAATATAAGAGTGTCTATTCTTTTATCCTTGACTATACGTTTGAATTATGAATGGCATACGATAGCAGTTATTAATTAATTATTAAAATAACAATGTTTATAATTATATATTGTAAATTTAATACATATTTGTGTAATATTATATACTATTCCAGTCATATTCTAAACTCCGAATTATTACTATTAAGGTAACCGCACGTGATATAACCGTTACCAGATTATTTATTATTTAACCATAGTTCTAATTGACAGAATAAGAAACGAGTTTCAATCATGGATAGGTGTCCCGAATATTTATTCTTCGCCCCCCAATTTAAGTCAACCACTCACCAAACTTCATTATATTTAATTATATTCTGATTTGAAAATGCTAATAAAAATTAGGTTCAGCTCATTTTCATCCTCGTATTTATAATTAACTTTTTCTTTCCACTCAGTGTACCTCATAATACAACTAGGACTCCTCGTAGTACATCATGACAAACAGTGAGGTGAAGGCGTGTGGTCATGTATAGGAAAATAATTACTTTCTAAGGGTTCGCCATTACAAAGGTACAATTCCATTACTGTAATGTAAGAAAATATTCTACACAGGGCTAAACAAAAATAAATTGTAAAATACCTATTAGGCATACCCATTTAGGAAATTACTTGATATTAACTTAAAATAAATATGTGCCATGGTGAATGTTGTAAATCCAACCTAACAGGTATATCACTGATGGTATAGTTCATGGTCATTAAACTTAACAAAATTACTGCGGAGTATGAAGTGGATTAAAAAATAATCATGTGCAGATTCGACATATTCAGAGAGTCCATACCTTTTGTTAGTACAGGCCCTGACTGCTGTAAACCATATGAAAAAAGCATTGTTTATTCCACCCTGGTTAAATTTAAGTTAATACAAGGAAGCTTTGCCCCAGTGGCATAAAGTGCAAAGTTTTATCCATTGGACACCGCCGGAGCAAACATTGTTCCATAATTTACAGGTACGTGTTTCAAGTACAAGTTTCGATAGGTTCAACCCCTTATTACATTCTAGTGTTTCGTCTACATTCGGACATCGTATAAAACTGGGACTTGTCTGCCTAATTCCCATGGAAAAAATCGCAACGTCCCGTCAATTAGGGGTGCAGGGCTATTTCTTGCTTGTTAAATTGAAGGGAACCGATAACGAATGTTATTCTGTTGGGCGATAACAACATGGGTACATAACATGCATTCGCGCTTTTCATGTTGATATCAGAACAAAACGTGCTTGCTTGGCTAGTTTGGCGGGAGCTGTACATTTGTATTCTTAATTGATGTACCCCAGAGGTCTGGGGAGGGCTTATAAAAATAGTATCTTATGTGAACCGGAATTGAAATCTGCTTACCAATAAGTTTTGTTATAACCAAATGTGAAAATCACATTGGGCTTGTAAAGCAATAACCTGCCCGCATCAGATTTCACTAAGCATCACCTATGTGTTCGTGCATACTCATCCAACTGTATTTGGTTTGTATAACCAATATAGTGATTATCGGCCTTACTTCTTCGTTTAATGGTTTACAGACCTTACCCCGGGTCACCAATTCCATACCATAAACTATTGTTCCGTGTACTCCTGTATGGTATAATACAACTTTAAAACAACAACGGAAAATATGATTACGATTTTATGGTTCCAGCACGATAATCATCTTAGATGACTTACTACTATCTGTACGAAGTAAATTCCGATGGATAAATGGAAATTATCGTTAAAATCTTTGCAATTCATTAGTCTCTTTCACCCTACGCTAAACACACTTATGACTTCTTCTTTTATAGTAATGTCAAACATAACGCTTGTACGCTCTATTTAATAACCCAGGTATCCTCGCCCATGATTTCTCCTGTCTATAGTAACCACTGCATGGTATTTATAGACCCGGTATCACTTTGTGTGCATGTTACATTCAATAAACGCCTTGCTGCCGGAGTATGTGCTGTAATCATGTTTGACTGGCGATGGGTAGGTATTGTAAAGCTTCCTGTCTGAATCAACCAATTATATTAGGATGTAAGTACAAGTGAAACACCTTTTCTTCTCGCTTCTTCTCATTCTGTGGATAAGGATTCTGTGTGTAATTTGTGTATGATACTATTGGAATCGAACGGGTTATTAGGCAAATTACTGGTAAATCGGGTATATTAATGAGCTTACACTTGTGAAATTTAATCACTATTGTTATTTCATTCAACTTTTTTCACATTCATTGGCTTAAATACAATTTTGGTTCAACATCTGGACTCTGGTTGTTATGTTACAATTGTGCTTGGATGCATTAACGGAAACAATAAAACCTGGTATCAAAAAAGTGTCGAGAGAATATGCTTCCCTCGCATATTGTTTTAATGTTGCATAGTCAGCAAGAGAAATAAATCAAACAAATATATTCTTATTCCATTGGAATACATGACAATCATTTTTTTCTCCTGTGTGTGTATTCTTTATCTTGGGCTTTGATGATCAGGGTATAATGTATATAGTAGACTGGATCTCATCTATAATTATATAATTAAATAAATATTAAATATACTATATATAATATCTTATAGTAATATTTATATATTATGTATACCTATACAATAGGTGTAATACATAATAATATATATATAACTATAAAGGTATTATAAATTATCGTATATACTAATCGTATAGATACGGTATGATTGTGAGATAATAAGTATACTAAACAATTAGTATAAAATATATCATGGCAATCAATATTAAATGCAAATCCTTTATATCTATATAATTATAATATATAGTACTATTTATAATAGTCTGTAAGTATATAGTAAGTATATATTATATAATATACTATATACAGTTACAAGTACTATATATCATATGTAAGTATAGTATAATAGTGTATATACAATTCGCCTTGATTACTTTACGTAATACTGGTCAAACAACCTGTAGTTCCAGGGTGTTTCCAGATAAAGTCCCGCTTGTATGCAAGGGAAGTAAAAATTCGTTCTTCCTCATTCACGTTAATGGGTGTGTTCAGCCTTTGTAGTGACTCCCGCGCCACCCAATGATGTACTGAGAAAGACCTTCTTTAATAAATGCTATAGTGATTTAAGGCGTTTTTTTGTGTTGGTGAATTATTAGTGGTGTTAGACATCGCCGGGGTTAGTTACCGCTCACAACTGGGAGGTCTGGTGATGGGTCCATGTGTTTCTTATATCCGGCTGATGTAACGTATAAAATCTCTTTACTCATCGAATATTTAAATGAAGGGAATACATGAATTTACTCTCCATCAGCGGTGGGTATGCGGGAACATGGAACCGGTGGGGGGGTGCTGCATGGGTGTTAACAAATATACGAGATGCTCTAAACCACTGGCCATTCCACTGTCCCAATAAGAAGACATTTCAAAGTCATTAGGCAGCTTGTATAAGCTCTCGCGGTTCGGAAATCCGAAATTTATGCTGAGGGTAGGAGCAACGAGTGGCCTGGCCCATTTTAAAAATGGATTGGAGAAGTGCTGTTGCGGCCACGCGTGGTCGTGATTTCGATCCGCTCTGATCAAACGGGTGTATGGTACGCTTCGATTTTGTGCACCAGGGAGACGGAACTACAATAAATGCCGTTTGTAGGAGATTTTCTGGCTAATTGCTTACAGTTTCAGCAACATGCAGTTATTCAATTACACTAATCTCAATACCTCAACTCCTCGACCATAGCACTCATACACGTACAATCTTAAGAAAACATACAGACACGTTACATCCTATCGCCGTCCGCAAGTAGGTTCTGTGCAGTCGCATGAGTCCTAGTCCATGTACCCACTTGAATGCTGGGTAATTCTGACATTGGTCAATCTTGAGGCAGCTGGGGTTGACTATGACGCTGATAGACTCGTGCACCTTCCTACTTTATGCGGCCACTTCGGGAAATAAACTATAAAGAAAGTACTTTCCCCGATTGTCCGTGGTAACGATAAATAAATAATACAAAAAAAAACAACTAATAAAATAATGATAAGGTATTATATATATATAACATAATAATTTAACATTATATATAATGATAATGTAATATATTAATATAATATATAGTATATAATAATATAATTATATGGTAGTATATACAGCAAGACTGCAGAATATGCGGTATCCGGTTTTTAATCTCCAGCCGCGAGTATCTACGGATTCACTTAACCAGCGCCTACCATAAATATATATATATATTATATAATATATATATATATATATCGTTAATAATATATATATATAATATATAATATATATATATAGATATTATATTTATATTATATATAGGTATTTATCAGTACAAGTATACATGCAATATATGTTTAATCATAATATTTTTCTATATAGATATAAATATAGTATAGTAATATATATATAATATATCGATATATATATAAATAATATATATATATATAGGATATTAGTAATATTATGGTATACTATAATATAGGTATATTATAGGCTATATATGATACTATGATATACCTGATACTATATATATTACCTGGTATAGGTATATATATATATTATCAGTACTATCGTATTTATATATATATATCTATAGTATCATATATATCATTAGTATATATTGTATAATTATATATATATATAGTATTAATAGTACTATATAATATTATATATATATATATGATATTATATATATAATATATTTAATAACATTATATATATATATATAATATATATACCCTCAAAGAGCAAATCAAATGTGTTGTTTGTTAGTCTCAGTGTTTGATAAGAATTCAAATACCTCCTTTCCTTGTATCAAATTTCTTGAATCTTAAAATGTTACGTAATATGATTCATTTTTCCTGCTTCATTAGCATATATTGCATTTAATAATTTTTTGTTATTAAATAATAATTAATAATTAATAATAATAATAATAATAATAATAATAATAATAATAATAATAATGAAAAATAAATAAATGAATAAATAGATTCCTTTAACACTTCTCCCTAATTTCTTAGACATTCACCCTCTATGTGGTTTCCTTCTAATTTCCTGATCAATTTTTTTTCCCAGCACTTGATGACGTCAATTTTTTTCAGTACTTGCAATCCAAATCCAGATTCGCTCCTTGATTAATGTTATCGCCTTCCTTCCTATTAATCAGAATAAAGTTGACTTCTTTTTGATTGTCTAGTTGGTCTCCAAACTTAATTTCCTCCCTTCATGGATCTTTGCACACTTTGGCTTGAATTTTGGTTATATTACATTCCAGTAAACTTAATCAAGTCCTTTATTTTTATTTCAGATCTTTTCTAACAATGATGCAAACTTCACTTCAGAGGAAGGCATTAAAAGTGAAGAGTTAGATGAAAAGGCACCTATAAAGTTGGAGTTGAGAGTATCGGAGAAGGAATCCACGTTAGGCAAAGAACTGGTTAACAATGATGTCATAAAAACCGAAAATCTGACAATGGTTGAGAAGAAATCTTGTGCTCACCACTTAAAGGTTTGTTAATTTAAATTTATTACCTTTTACTCGAGTTATAAACAAGTTAACTGTTTTTCTTTATTTATTATTATTATTATTATTATTATTATTATTATTATTATTATTATTATTATTATTATTATTATTATTATTATTATTATTATTATTATTATTATTATTATAAATCCATTTTCATTTATAGAAATTTATGAACCTAAAAAATGTTTCTTCACTGTTGAAGAGAATAAATGACAAAGGTTCAAAGGCACATTTTGAATCGGATCAAGAGAGATTCTTTGCCCAAATTTTGTCATCCAAGTTTCCTTTGGTTCTTCTCAAGAAGTTGAGTGAAAAAGAAATACAGGTAAACTTTGATTTAGACATGGCTAATTTTAAATTATTATTATTATTATTATTATTATTATTATTATTATTATTATTATTATTATTATTATTATTATTATTATTATTATTATTATTATTATTATTATATGTGTCTTATTCTTTTATTATTATTATTATTATTATTATTATTATTATTATTATTATTATTATTATTATTATTATTATTATTATTATTATTATTGGCTGTAATGAAGAGGTGATAGTGATATGTGTGTGGGTTTGATGGTGTAAGAAGAAATAGGCATTTTTGGGATGAGGCAATTAGTAGGGAAGAGGTAATAGTTAGATTAAGAAAGTTGAAGAATGGGTAATAAATCAAGAAGGAGGTTGATGGAATCGTGTGGTCAGAATCGAGGCGAGATTGGGATTTGGAGGGATATGAAAATTATGGAACAAAGCGTTTGTATTTTTTTTTTTTTTTTTTTTACTGAATTTCACTACCATTCTGGGGTAGCACTATTCGAGGAAGGGGTGTTATTATTAATATCAGTACCACCATTAATAATCTTATTATTCTAGGCCTATCGAAATACCTTCATGCTTATCACTGTCAGTGGTTAGACTGATAGGACGAAAACAGCTTCCTTCAATTGCCTATCCTCGAATCGGTATTTCTTCAGATAGTTTCTCTTCTTCGTCAAAAAATACATCGTGTTGATCGTTTATTCCATTGATTCCTAAAGTTGTCTAAATCGACCCCCAGGGGTGTACGACGACCTGCAATGGGTCCATGTCAGTCCCCCCCAAAATTGGGGGTTCACGAGATGTAAATGGGGGGTCAACGATAGTGGATCTCATTTAAGCATTACATATTAATTAAATTAATTAGTATATTTCATAAAATTTTGTAAGTTGTAGCCATTCGCTTTGTGGTCGCAATACACTTTGAACTTGTAAAAACTTGCACATAATGATATACCAGTATCTTGTTACACACATACGCGCAGTAGAAATTCTTGTCCATTCTTGTCTCAGAGCTTCGCGAAGACAGCTCAGTAAGACTCGTACTTGCACTGACTTGTTGAATTCGTCAGTCAAGAAATACGAATGTGAAAACAAATACGTTCATTTGTTTCCTGAGTCTTGAAAAGGAAAGTGTTAAGAAAATATTTTCAAAAATATAAACTGGTAGTTAGGCACATACAAATTAAAGTGAATCAAAGTTAAAGTGAATCAATGTCATTTTGTTTGGGAGTGCCGGAGAAAAGTAAGTACATTATTTTTTTTTTATAAAATTTTAGTTTTGTACTCGTAGTTAGCAAAGATAGATAAATTACGCTGATCATGACTTGAGTTTTTTGATATTGTCATGACTTGAGTTTTTTGATGTTGCCATGACTTGAGTTTTTTGATGTTGACATAAGCAGGGTTTTATTTATAAATAGGAAATCCTGAAACTTGAAGCAAGTGAGGGGACAGAGGGATATTTCGCATTAGTCATGTTATAACTTTATATATATATTATATCGGGGATGCTAGTAATAGCGCTTATATACTTATATGCCTTATATATATATATATATATATATATAACCATATGCTATATATAATTTTTATACTGCTATATATATATATAATATAATATATATGTATATCATATATATATATAACAACCAGCAATAGCATATATATGCTATCAACCATATATAACAGCAACCTTGTACCATATATATAACCTTGCTAACATATATATACTCTTAACCTATATATAACTGCTATGCTACTATACTTATAATATATCGGGGATATGGAGGTCGAAGAAAAAAATAAATCGACTCCGACTCCGACTCCATAATCTTCACAAACAAACGACTCCGACTCCGACTTCCCAGAGTTGATTCTAAAAACAACCGACTCCAAGAGTCGATTCTTTAAAACTGAACTCTGACCCGACTCCCAATGGAAAATTTCATACACACATTTTGTACGATTATTAATCAACAAATTTTGGGAAATTTTTTCGTAACTGAAATAAAAGTAGGAGCTATACGTATTTTTCATGCAGATTCCGAAAATGATTTTAGAATTCTTGTATCAGGTATAGTTTTTGAGTTACAAGCTTCCAAAGTTAAGGTATAATACCTCCAAATATGCGTATGTTTAAAAGAATCAAGAGCTCCATTCCAGAGTTAAAAATCTTCACTAAAATATTTAACTTCAAGTTCAGATTTGTGTCTCAAGATGTTAAAAAATGGATAAACAGTTACGGTCTTTTTAAATGCAACTGTGGAAAATGTGAAGTTCTATAAAATTTAAAGTGTTCACGCTCGAAAAGTGGAGCTGATACTAGACGATCACTAAACAAAAACCTCTCCTTAGACCAAGATATTATTATGTCACACACTTCATGCTCAGCAGCTTTTTAAATTCGTAGTAATTGGAAGCATTTAACGATCTCTTCACCTCACAAACATTATCATACGTTCCTTCAATTACTTTCATTATGATGGTCATACTGTTTTTAATCTTTCCTAATTCTAATTGTAGTTCACTCACAGCTTGTTTTATAAGAATTATGTCTGCATTTCTTAATTGAATTTTATTATTAAAGAAACTATCTACGTGTGGCATTATATGGCGATAAAGAGTGAGCCAAAATAAAAAAGTAGGATCAGCCAATTTTCTTTGAAAATCTCCTGCTTGATCTCTGTGTTCCTCGTTGTTTGCTTTCATTTCGAATATTTTCAAAGCATTCTAACAATGGCTCTATGTTCAAAAACCATGTTTACAGTTCGGATGTTGAAATTCCATCTTCTTTTAACAGTTTTTGGAAAATGTTTCCCAATAATTTCATCTAATACAGAGCATCCCTGAGGAGATTGTGAAAAAGGTTGGAATTAGTGACATATTTCTAAAGAATCTCAACACAAGATATATAACCAGCGCAATAATAATATGTATGTATATATATATATATATAACCTATATATATAACCATATATATATACAATAACATAACACCAATATATTCGCTCGCTAACTCTTCTTCAATATATGCCTTAACCAACTTGTATATATATATATATATAACAGCAGCATAGTAGTAACACCTTATATACCGACGCTGCTGCTGCTATGTAACCAGCAGCTATGTAGCAGCAGCAACGTAGCAACCAGCGCTATCGCGCCGCGCTGCGCATGCTGCCAGCAGCAACAATAGCCAGCCAGCCAGCCTTCGCGCTCTTCTTCGCTCCATGCTCTTCCTTGCTATATGGTAAGACTTTGTTGTTCAAGGGGACGTCATGTAACTAGAGAACGGCAACACCTACAATAAAAAAATTATATATTTGGATTCAGCGGATTTATTTTTTTTCCCCCATTTAGGGGGCTATAGCCAATGGGGGACAGATGGGAGGACCCACAGATCGTCCACTTAGAGGCCGAGAGACCCTGACAACTGATATCTATGCAGTCTACTCTAGGGTGTTCGCTAGTTTCCTATAGATAGGATCAATATAAACAGCAGCTAGTAGAATATCATTGTCAATGAGAGAAATTTCTCTTCGTACCATGGAGTCTTTTCTTTCTTCAGAATCTTAAATATAGACAGTATAAGGTTGGTATTGGGAATATAATCCAAGTGAACATAAGGTTGCAGGTTAAGCTTCCAAAGTTTACTGCAATTTCATTTGTGCACGTGAAGTTGCGTCAGTGAACTAGTATGAAGTGATTAAAGTCACTCACAGAGCCACAATTCACAACTTTGTCAGTTCAAAATTTTCTGACTCCAGCTCTACTATCTTGAAAGTTCCCGACTTCGATTCCGACCTCTTGAAAATTACCGAATCCACCCTTTTCAAAATTACCGACTCCGACTCCACTCTCTTCAAAATTACCGACTCCGACTCCACTCTCTTCAAAATTACCGACTCCGACTCCACTCTCTTCAAGTACCAGCTCCGACTCCACTCTCTTCAAAATTACCGACTCCGACTCCACTCTCTTCAAAATTACCGACTCCGGCTCCACAAGCCTGGCAATAGCATTACCGGCAAAAGATAAGTCGTATTGTGCAGCCAACCCAACTACCGATGTCCATTTAGTTACCTTCTGCTACACGCAGAACATAAGCTGTGGGCAATTCTTTCTCCCCCACACATAGGGATATAAGGGGTAGGGACGTCTGGAAGAGGAGTGAGGATATAAGTATGTGTATATGATATGTGGATATAAGATGGTGACTATAAGATGTTGTCTGGAGGAGGAGTGTGGATATCAACGCAAAAGACGAAGACGAACCATTAAACACTGGAATGTCACGTTGACCCCACACACCATAAGCCCAATGGGAGTCTCTCTCTCTCTCTCTCTCTCTCTCTCTCTCTCTCTCTCTCTCTCTCTCTCTCTCTCTCTCTCTCTCTCTCTCTCTCTCTCTCTCTCTCTCTCTCTCTCTCTCTCTCTCTCTCTCTCTCTCTCTCTCTCTCTCTCTCTCTCTCTCTCTCTCTCTCTCTCTCTCTCTCTCTCTCTCTCCTTCTCTCTCTCTTTCTCTCTCTCTCTCTCTCTCCTCTCTCTCTCTCTCTCTCTCTCTCTCTCTCTCTCTCTCTCTCTCTCTCTCTCTCTCTCTCTCTCTCTCCTCCTCTCTCTCTCTCTCTCTCTCTCTCTCTCTCTCTCTCTCTCTCTCTCTCTCTCTCTCTCTCTCTCTCTCTCTCTCTCTCTCTCTCTCTCTCTCTCTCTCTCTCTCTCTCTCTCTCTCTCTCTCTCTCTCTCTCTCTCTCTCTCTCTCTCTCTCTCTCTCTCCTCTCTCTCTCTCTCTCTCTCTCTCTCTCTCTCTCCCTCTCTCTCTCTCTCTCTCTCTCTCTCTATATCTCTCTCTCTCTCTCTCTCTCTCTCTCTCTCTCTCTCTCTCTCTCTCTCTCTCTCTCTCTCTCTCTCTCTCTCTCTCTCTAAGATGTTGTCTGGAATAGGAGTGTGGATATGAACGCAAAAGACAAAAGACGAACCATTAAACACTGGAATGTCACGGAAACCCAACACACCATAAGCCCAATGGGAGGCTCTCTCTCTCTCTCTCTCTCTCTCTCTCTCTCTCTCTCTCTCTCTCTCTCTCTCTCTCTCTCTCTCTCTCTCTCTCTCTCTCTCTCTCTCTTTCTTTCTTTCTTTCTTTCTTTCTTTCTTTCTTTCTTTCTTTCTTTCTTTCTTTCTTTCTTTCTTTCTTTCTTTCTTTCTCACACACACACACATATGGCTGCCATGTAGCTTGTTAAGACCAAGTTTATGGCCGTTTTAGTTTCCTCCACTTGAATAAGAGTTCACTTTCTGAATAATAAGGACTTTGTGTCATTTTGGTTTTAGGATCAGGAGTTTAGAGATGCTGAGGTGGGGTATGGCCAAGTTTGGGTGTTTGTGCGTGCGTGCTATTTGGAATTTTTCTGTAAAAAAAAATTTGTGAATCTGAACACAAATTAAGTGAATGTTGCAACCAATTTTTGTTCTTTGTTTTTACACTCATAAATTTTGATATTCTGATGTTGGAAAATGGTGGAATTTATTCAACTTTAAGATTTTGTTTTTTTTTTTTTTTTTTAAGAAGGTTTTCTTTTATATTCATGTAATTTTATTTTTATTTTTGTTTCGAACAGACCCTCATTAGCGATGCTGGTCAAGGAAAAAAAGATTCCAAAGTGAAAAGGACTTTCAAAAGATTACCTCAAACGTCAATGTGTGAAAAAAGGATTAACAAAAAGAATTGTGAAAACCTCTGTTGCAAATATTGTAATTTAAATTTTAAAAGTAATGAGTTGAAAAGTCATCTGAATTTGCATAAAAGAAAGTTTAAATGTGCCCATTGTAATTATGAAAGCAATCGTAAATCACACTTAAGCTCTCATCTGCTAATTCACAGCAATTTTAAATTATTTAAATGTTCTGAGTGTGGCTATGAGTGTAATGAGAAAAGAAGCTTAAGATTGCACATGCTTGAGCATGAAAATATAAAATTATTCAAATGTTCTGAGTGTGACTATGAGTGTAATCGGAAAGGAACCTTAAAAATTCACATGCTTACGCATCAAAAAACAAAATTTTTTAAATGTTCTGAGTGCGACTATGAGTGTAATTACAAAGGAAGCTTAAGATCACACATGCTTAAACATGAAAATATATGAAGAGGTGCTGCTACTCTATGATTCTGTCATCCCAACGGATGTAGCAGTCACCCATAATAGACCGGACATCGTAGTTAAGGACAAAAGGGATCAAAAATGCTATATAATAGAAGTGGGAGTCCCAAATGATAATAACGTGGTGGCATATGAAATAGAAAAGGAGGTAAAATATCAAAGACTCAAACACGAAATAAGAAGAATGTGGAACACCAATGACATCGTGGTGATTCCAATAATAGTTGGAAATCATAAAGAAGAGTCTCATAAAACATCTGGAGAAGCTCCCAGTATCTGTCAACACACTGGAAATGAGCGTAATGGTTGTAAGGAAAAGCATAGCAATCTTGCGACTTGTGTTGGGATTTGGGTAAAAAATCTTTTTGGGAATGTCCTTATGGTCAAGGTTTGACCACGGACATCTAAGATCTAAAAACCTATAGATCTCCGAAACCCAAAAAAAAAAAAAAAAAAAAAAAAAAAATAAAATTATTTAAATGTTCTGAGTGTGGCTATGAGTGTAATAAGAAAGGAAACTTTAAAAGACACATGCTTACGCATCGAAATATAAAATTATTTAAATGTTCTGAGTGTGGCTATGAATGTAATCAGATATGGAACTTAAAAAAACACATGCGTACGCATCAAAATATAAAATTATTCAAATGTTCTGAGTGTGACTATGAGTCTAATTGGAAAAGTGACTTAAAAAGACATATGCTTACGCATCAAAATATAAAATTATTTAAATGTTTTGAGTGTTACTATGAGTGTAATGAGAAAAGAAGCTTAAGATTTACACATGCTTAAACCTGAAAATATAAAATTATTTAAATGTTTTAGTGTACGACTATGAGAGTGTAATGAAAAAGAAGCTTAAGATTACACATGCTTAAACATGAAAATATAAAATTATTTAAATGTTCTGAGTGTGACTATGAGTGTAATGAGAAAGGAAACTTAAAAACCCACATGCTTACCCATCAAAATACAAAATTATTTAAATGTTTTGAGTGTGACTATGAGTGTAATGAGAAAAGAAGCTTAAGATTACACATGCTTAAACATGAAAATATAAAATTATTTAAATGTTCTGAGTGCGACTATGAGTGTAATTATAAAGGAAACTTAAGAACACACCTGCTTACGCATCAAAATATTAAATTATTTAAATGTTCTGAGTGTGACTATGAGTGTAATCTGAAAGGAAACTTAAAAACACACATGCTTACGCATCGAAATACAAAATTATTTAAGTGTTCTCAGTGTGACTATGAGTGTAATCACAAAGGAAACTTAAAAAGACACATTCTTAGGCATCATAAAAAATGAAAAAGGGAAAAGGTTAAAATAAAAAAAATATTTCCGGGTGATAAACCCTGGTGGTGGCAAGAATAAACTTCAAACATAAAGAAATAGTCTTATATACATAAGTAGCAGTTGTAAAATTGTGAGATTTTATTTTAATTTTTACTGGAAGATCTTTTATAAAATGATGCAGATTTTTAATATTTTAAAAAAATTCGATATTTATATTTATAAACTTGCTTGCAGTAATCCTTTTTACATAATTATGTACGATTTTTTGTTTAATCAATGTAAGTTACTATGTATAAGCATTCAAAATATTATGATGTACAAAATATTCATAAAACGTGTAATTCAAAGGACATTTTCGTTGTTTGTAAACTAAAAAAAAATATATTTAAAAATTTAAAGTTTGTACAAATTATTATTACAATTCATCCAGTTTTTATCAATTTTTGGGAGTAGATTTAATTGATTGAATAACAAAACTTTGAATCAGAGCATTTTTCTGTATACCCAACCGTTTGGCATCTTGTCCCACTGTATACCCGGGTAACTGTTTAACATCTGGTTCCATTGCATACCCAACCGTCAGACATCTTGTCCCACTGTATACCCAACCGTTTGACATCTAGTCCCACTCTATACCCAACCATTTGACATCTGGTCCCACTGTACACTCAACCGTTTGACATCTGGTCCCACTGCATACCCACCCGTTTGACATCTGGTCCCACTGTATACCCGGGTAACTGTTTAACATCTGGTTCCATTGCATACCCAACCGTCAGACATCTTGTCCCACTGTATACCCAACCGTTTGACATCTAGTCCCACTCTATACCCAACCATTTGACATCTGGTCCCACTGTATACCCAACCGTTTGACATCTGGTCCCACTGTATACCCAACCGTTTGACATCTGGTCCCACTGTATACCCGGGTAACCGTTTAACATCTTGTCCCACTGTATACCCGGGTAACCGTTTAACATCTTGTCCCACTGTATACCCAACCGTTTGACATCTGGTCCCACTCTATACCCAACCATTTGACATCTGGTCCCACTGTATACCCACCCATTTTACATCTGGTCCCACTGCATACCCACCCGTTTGACATCTGGTCCCACTGTATACCCGGGTAACTGTTTAACATCTGGTTCCATTGCATACCCAACCGTCAGACATCTTGTCCCACTGTATACCCAACCGTTTGACATCTAGTCCCACTCTATACCCAACCATTTGACATCTGGTCCCACTGTACACTCAACCGTTTGACATCTGGTCCCACTGCATACCCACCCGTTTGACATCTGGTCCCACTGTATACCCGGGTAACTGTTTAACATCTGGTTCCATTGCATACCCAACCGTCAGACATCTTGTCCCACTGTATACCCAACCGTTTGACATCTAGTCCCACTCTATACCCAACCATTTGACATCTGGTCCCACTGTATACCCGGGTAACCGTTTAACATCTGGTCCCACTGTATACCCACCCGTTTGACATCTGGTCCCACTGTATACCCGGGTAACTGTTTAACATCTGGTTCCATTGCATACCCAACCGTCAGACATCTTGTCCCACTGTATACCCAACCGTTTGACATCTAGTCCCACTCTATACCCAACCATTTGACATCTGGTCCCACTGTACACTCAACCGTTTGACATCTGGTCCCACTGCATACCCACCCGTTTGACATCTGGTCCCACTGTATACCCGGGTAACTGTTTAACATCTGGTTCCATTGCATACCCAACCGTCAGACATCTTGTCCCACTGTATACCCAACCGTTTGACATCTAGTCCCACTCTATACCCAACCATTTGACATCTGGTCCCACTGTACACTCAACCGTTTGACATCTGGTCCCACTGCATACCCACCCGTTTGACATCTGGTCCCACTGTATACCCGGGTAACTGTTTAACATCTGGTTCCATTGCATACCCAACCGTCAGACATCTTGTCCCACTGTATACCCAACCGTTTGACATCTAGTCCCACTCTATACCCAACCATTTGACATCTGGTCCCACTGTACACTCAACCGTTTGACATCTGGTCCCACTGCATACCCACCCGTTTGACATCTGGTCCCACTGTATACCCGGGTAACCGTTTAACATCTGGTTCCAGTGTATACCCACCCGTTTGACATCTGGTCCCACTGTAAACCCGGGTAACTGTTTAAGGGCAACGTCCAATTTTTTGCTCGGGCTGAGCCCAATTTTCACCCCCCCCCCTAAAAATGGACATAAAATTCGGAATTTTCAGCCGATTTTGACCCTATAAACACCAAACTGTAACTTTTTTTTTTTTGCCCTCTAAAACGTTGTTTTCGGGTGTTTTTCTTGTGACTGTCATTCTTTCAGAATTTTCAGTTTTTCAAAAATCCATGTTTTGTGAATGTTTTTGACATTCTTAGTATCAACTTCCAGAATTTTTTTCAAAATGACTTCAACTTGAATCAGCCATAGATGGGTCCATTACACACAAAATGCACGAAGTAGTTTTTCGATTTATTTTTTGTTAGCTCAGCGTTTTTTCCAATTTCAAAAACCCACTTTTTGGGGATTTTAAAGTGAAAATTAATATTTTTCCTACTCATCGATCAACATCAAATTTTCGGGGCTTATTTACAGTCGAACAGAATTCATCACACTTAGATAATTTTTGTATACTCCAAAAATTTTTTTAAAAATTTTAAAAAAATGTTTGAAAATTTGTTCCAAGAACAAATCAAACAATGCATATACAAATTATCTAAATAAAAATGATGCATCTTTTTCCGACTACAAATGCTCTGAAAATTTCATCCCTCACACGAACGGAAAAACTATATGTAAATTTTTCGCACCAAATCAAAAGCAATTTGAAGTGTTTAACACATTTCATCAAGCATCAGCCGATCAGCCAGCCAGGTAATAGTTCAGCCCCATGCATATTTCAAGTTTGAAACTGACATTGATCGAGAATAACAAGTTCGAAAATGTGTTTTTAATGTTTGGCGATTAATTACGCCGAAACGCTCACCAGCTGCTTTTAAAAATAATGTTTGGGGATGGTTCAGTTCCTTTACGGTATTGCCTATAGAGTTTCTTCTAGGTTAGCTTGTGCGCACTCTTGAGACCGCAAGGGGGTTGTTGACCGCACATACCTGCAGAAAAGTACTTGCGAATCTGAAGCTTCTGTTGCGCTGTGATGACAGCTTGGTGGAAGAAATTGAAGACATGTATCCATCAGTCGGAAACCGCTTATTGAAGGAGGAGAAAGTAGGAAACTGCTTACTGATAAAAATTAGCCCAATAGCTTTCATAACGGCAGCTGGAGTTTGATTTTAACATTGGGCTCAGTACAAGCTCATTTAAAGATATTGGGTAATGATCACTGCCGCATAAAAATAATCAAAACTGGACCAGGTAAAGCGGTCCATAAGAGAATGGGACCAAAAGGAAATATCAATACAGGAAGAAGTGTGTGTATCTGAACGTTCATAGGTAGGGAGTCCTGTGTTAAAGCATCCCAGGGAGAAAGGTGTTAGATCTACAAGTATTTTGGATTTAGATGAGGTGACAGAGTCGCCCAATAAGGGGGCGGAGGTCGAAGTCTCCTAGTATAACAACCGGAGTAGGGAGCTACTTAAAAAGATCAGCTAAGTCGATCTTAGTAAGCTCACTACTCGGAGCCAAGTAGATCGAGCAGACAGGAAGTTCGGTTTATTAATGATTTGTGCTGCCACTGCATGAAGTCTATTTTGTAGAGGGGCTGGAAAATAGGGGACAGATTTATTAATGAGTATTCCTGCACCTCCCTTATCGTTGTCACCTCTTTTTATAGAGGTTAACGGCGATTTATCCGACTTGAAAGAAGTCACGATGACATAGTCGAAGTTCCTGCAAACATACGCAGTTTGGTGCACTTATGTTTATTAGTTGAACAAGTTCATCGAAATTATAGTATTATCCACGACAATTCCATTGAAGGAAGGTGGCCATGCTATGTTATAAATATTATGAGGATGGTCTTTTTGAAACAATTGTCTCTATGTGGCTGGGGGTAATATTGGAAGTGGATTCAGATTTAGACGAAAGGCTGAGACGTGGGTTTCGACGAGGAGGACCAACAAATCTTGGTGAAAAAGAATAGTCATACAACAGAGATTGTACGACCGCTTCTTGGAAGGAGTTTTCAGTGGTATTTGGTGAAGGGACTTCGCCACGTATGCGAGATAAATTGAAAGTCCATCTTAGGTGAATTTGGTTGGTCGTTGGAGTAGCAACCAAAATGCTCATGTTTAGGAATGGGAGCGATATCAGTATCTACCAAGCAAGCAGATTCAGAAATTGTGGGGATATGGGGTTGTTTCCATGAAAATCGGGAAGGAAGGTGTCACCAGAAAAGTCAAATTTTTGAAAAGGTGTTGGAGTTGCGATATTGGGATCCGATATAGGATTCGTTGGGTTGACAACAAAATCTGATATTGGAAATTTTGCCAGTAAGTCATCATGCGAGTGATTTTGGGAGACCTCTGGGTCTCCATTCATGACGCCAACAGATCCAGAATGTATATTATGTACCTTATACAATGTATATTATTTTATTTTTTATATACTGTATACCGTATATATATTATTTTCTTTTTTATTCAAGTGGCCATATTGAAATATAAAATTTGATTTTTAAGTCCTTCTTTGAATAATAAAAATAAAAAAAAAATAAAATAAAATAAAATTTAAATACACTATGAGCTTGGTTTGAATGCACCCTAATAGTAACTGGAATTTGCCATGACGTCAAAGGTCTATTGTTATGACTTTTGATTTTTGACGACGGACAAAAAAGCCAGCCCTACTCTCTTGCAACATTGAGCAATGGGAAAAAAGGTGCAGACCTAAAATACATATTTCTGGAGCCAGAACTATGTTTCTGGTTCTGCCACAACTGGCATATAAACAAATACATTAATAAATATAAAAATTTAAAAATCAAACTTTATAAAGTGGCCACTGGATAAAAAGGAAAAATATTGATAAGTAAACTAATACAATATTTTTTTATTTTTTCAAATATTAATGTAAGTGGTCTAGGCTACCATACCTAGACCTGAAGAAGTTAGCAGCATAGGCTAAAATATTAGAAGAGGCCTTTCAACCCCAGATAAGGAGTGATATATCATATTGGAGGAACTTCTTTTTCTTAAATAGGGTAAGCATCATAACTAAGCTCATTCTGTATAGCTGATAGTTTGATTTTAGTTTTACCCACCATACTTTATATGGTAGAATTCAATAGAGAAGCTAACCTAAAACCTTTAAATTTAAAGTAAATCATTACTGTAAAGTTGACTATTCAAAATTAAATTAAAAATAAAATTCAGTTTAAAGTCAAAAAGTCAAGTTTCATATTTTGATATAGGCTACTGAATAAAGAAGAAAATTAATAATAATAATAATAATAATAATAATAATAATAATAATAATAATAATAATAATAATAATAATAATAATAATAATAATAATAATAATAATAAAAAAATAAAAATAAAATAGGAGCTTATAAGATCCCATCCTTACAGATTGGGTGTCTTGCTCGCTCAAATTCCACTAATACATCAACTGGTTATGGTAATGGTTGTATCACAGAAGAGGAAAGAACATCAGCTATAAAGAGGATTTTTTTTTATATATATATAAATTTTTAATGAGTAATAATACCCCCTATAAATAGTTGTAAAGTTTTTTATAGTAAAAATTTTAAAATAAACTATCATTGAAAAAATCCCTCTTTAGAACGCCTGGAGCGTTTGCGACGTTTACGTTAATCGGTTTTCCATCCTCCTCTTTCGGAAGCTCAGGAAGCATTAGAAAGAGAGTGGCTCTTCACATCAAGCTCTATTTGGGAGCTATTCATTTCATCCGCTGTCATAGAATCTTTAAGAGAGCCCTGAGATAAATTCGGAAGAGGAGTTATAGGAGGATTTAGAAGAGCTGGAATAATCTTGCAAACTATCGAAGGGTTGATTGGTGGGTTGTTCGATAGCCGTGATTGTTTGGGTACAATCTATTAAAGTCATTGCTTTTGTCTCAGGAATAGACTTATGGCGAGGTTTCTTCTGAGTTTCATTTTTTTGCATCTAGGGTCAGTGTGTTTTGGTTTAGAAATTCGGATGCTTTGTATTTTAACGAATAATCTTTAGCTTGGTGATTATTCTTTTCTTTGTGTTTAGGAACATCTTTTTCAGGAATTTGAGTAATAATGAGAGGCGGATTAAGGGACAGAGACATAGTCTTCTTACGTAAATTTGGTGAACCGATCGAGTAGGTATGGAGAAGAGTGTCTTGGCAGGAAATGTTTTCCAAGCTTTGTGTTGGATGAACTAGCTTAGTTTCATTGTTGGTTAGTTGAAAACTAGTACTCGGGGTAGGGTTGTTGATGGCATTTTGGACGGGAGATTGGATCAAGGGCTGCTTTTGTACTATTTGAGAAGTCGGTAGTGTGGGCAATACAGGCAGGCAGGATACAGTAACTGCCTGAGTTTCGCTGGGATTTGAGAGAGGAGTTCAACTGGGATGGAGTTGTGTCGGTGGATTAACACGCAGAGGCATGGGAGCTGCTGCAATTGTAGCATACGATTGTCTTTGCCTTGTAGGATATTTTTCATTGAACTGGAGTATGGCTTAGCTCAATTTTTCTTATGTTACATAACCACAAACCCTCCTGTTCAAACAGGTAAGACGGGCATTTTAAGGAAGAAAACTGTGGGGTCCTCCACAGTTTTTGCAGTGTGGTGTATTTTCACAGGGAATGTGAAATAATTCTTCGCAGACTGGGCATATATCATGAGGTCCCCTACAGTATTTTCGGGGATGATCAAACCGTTGACATTTTAAGCAACATAGTGGGGGATAAACGTGCGAACACTGTAACTTGTAAATCCTATTTTCATCTTAGACGGTGGATAAGGTGTACTAAAGGTCAGCAGTAAACGAGGATTTGGAGTGACAGGCGAGTCCCGAATAGGGAGAAATCTATAAATGTTTGTAACGGAAAATCATTTCTGCTGGAGGTTTCTTAAAATGACCGCAGTATCTTCGTCTTTATGTTCAAAAGAATAAATAGTACCTTCAGATGTTTATTTCATCAGGAGTAGAAATAAGAGGAATGTTTCCGAGAGACGTTAAGGATGACAAAATAGAACTTTGACTCCCTCATTTAAAATGAGTAGCTTTAACGAATTGGGATTATTTATTTTTATTTTTTATCATTTTTCTAATTTTTATTTATTTTATTATTTATTTATTTTTTTTATCATTTATTTTTATTTATTTATTTTATTTTTTTTTTTTTTTATAATTTTTCATTATTCATTTTTATTTTTTATTTATTTTATTTATTTTTTATTATTTATTTTTATTTATTTTATTTATTTATTTTGATTTTATAATTTTTTATTATTTATTATTTTTTATTTTTATTATTTATTTTATTTATTTATTTATTTTATAATTTTTTATTTATTTTTATTTATTTTCATTTTTTTTATTTATTATTGTTTTTTATTATTTATTTTTATTTACTTGTTTTATTTATTTATTCATTTATTTTTATTTTTTATTTTATTTATTTATTTTATAATTTTTTACTTTTTTTTTTTTATTTTTATTTATTTATTTTATTTACTTATTTTTTTTTATTTTCTTTTTTATTTATTTATATATTTAATCATTTTTATTATTTATTTATTTATTTTATAATTTTTATTATTTATTTTATTTATTTATTTTATAATTTTTTATTTTATTTTATTTTATTTTTTTTTTTCTTATTTTATTATTTTTTTAATATTATTATTTACTTTTATTTTTATGATTTATTTATAAATTATTTTATTATTTTTTATTTTTTTTTTTTTTTTATTTTTATTTTTTCTAATTTTATATTTTATTTTTTTTTTTTTTGGTGTAGATTTTCTAATTTTTATTTATTTATTTTATAATTTTTTATTATTATTTTATTATTTATTTACTTATTTTATAATTTTATTTCAATTTTTATTTTTGTTTTTTTTTTCTTTTTTAATTTTATTTATTTTATTATTTATTATTATTTATATTTTTATTATTTATTTTTATTTATTTATTTTATTTATTTATTTTATAATTTTCTATTATTTATTTTTGTTTTATTTATTTTATTATTTTTTATTTATTTTTTATCATTTATTTTCTATTTATTTATTTTATTTATATATTTATCTTATAATTTTTAATTATTTATTTTTATTTATTTTTATTTTATATAATTTTTCTAATTTTTATTTATTTTATCATTTATTATTATTTATATTATTTATTTTTTATTTATTTATTTATTTTATAATTTTTTATTTATTTTTATTTTTAATTTATTTTATTATTTATTTTTTTGTTATTTATTTTCATTTATTTATTTATTTATTTATTTTTATTTAATAATTTTTATTTTTTTTTTTATTATCTATTATTATTTTATTTTATTTATTTATTTTATTTTTTATTATTTTTTTTATTTTTTTTTTATTTTTTTATTTACTATTAATTATTTTTTATTATTTATTTTTATTTATTTAATTTATTTATTTATTTATTTATTTTTATTTATTTTATTTATTTATTTTATTTATTTATTTTATAATTTTTATTATTTATTTTTTATTTATTTATTTTATTTATTTATTTTTTATTTATTTTTATTTATTTCATTTATTTATATATTTTATAATTTTTTATTATATATTTTTATTTATTTATTTTATCTATTTATTTATTAATTTCGTAATTTATTATTTTATTTTTTATTTTTTTATTTATTTATTTTATAATTATTTATTTGATTTTCTTATTTTTTGTGTCCTTTTTTTGGTCTTTGTCCTAAAATTGTGCGTAAGAAATACTCTAAAAAAGTTAGGGGAAAAAAAAACTTCTGATAAAACTCTGCTAACTTGTTTACAAACAATTGGAACACGTGATTGATGGAACACGTGGATTTGAAATAAACATAGTAAATAAAAAATATAGAGAACAGTTTGTTTTAAAACTTGATTAGCTATTGTGATGGAGTTGAACGATTTGGATAATAATAATAACAATAACAATCATAATATATATATATATATATATATATATATATATATTATATATTTATATATGTATATATACATCTGTATTTACTGAGAAAAGTTTAACATATATATATATATATATATATATATATATATATATATAACACTCATATATATATATATACTATACTATATATATATATATATATATATATATATATATATATATATGGTAAGAACAATTAAACTCCCCTTGATTTTACGAACTACCCTCACCGAGTTAGTATGCCGAGCGTGTTACCACTAGATAACGATAGGCTAAAAAGGAAATCTACCATTTTTCGCTGAAAAAGTTTACTATTTCTCCACAAGAATAAGGGCAAGGCAATCTTGACAGTGACCTCAGGCAGATCTCCCCGCCCCTGGGTCAAGGGTCACACAGGGTGCTACTCGGGAGTAACGGTATCCAGTAACAAATTAACTGCTAACACACACTCACAGTTCGTAAAATGGTAGAGCAATTAAACTCCCCTTGTGGGTTTCGAACCCACATCCTCGCAGTTAGTATGCCAAGCATTTACCACTAGACCAACGAGAGGCTAAAGGAAATCTACCATTTTCTCCTGAAAGATTACTATCTTCCCAGAAGAATAAGGTAAAGTCAATCTTGACAGTGACTTCTGCAGATCTCCCCGCCCCACTCGGGTCAAGGGTCACACAGGGCTACTCGGGGAATAACGGTATCAGTAACAAATTTGAACTGCTAACATACACTCAGTTCGTAAAATGGTAGAAGAATTAGATCCCGGGCCCTCGCGAACGGTGTGCCAAGCGTGTTACCACTAGACCAACGAGAGGCTAAAAGGAGAAAATCTACCATTTTTCTCTGAAAGATTACTATCTTCCCAGAAGAATAAGACAAGTCAATCTTGACAGTGACCTCTAGCAGATCTCCCCGCCCCCACTCCAAAGGAGGATGCACACAGGTGCTACTCGGGGAAACATGTCTTCCCACAGTGCTGGCTGTTTGCTGAGCGAGGCAAATCTGTCAGGCCCGTTTGCCTGTGCTCTGGGAGAAGACCAGTGTAATCTTTCAGCAATTCACACCTTTACTCGTTGATCTAGTGATACATTACTGGCTACCCTGGATCTTTAATTGTTCTTACAATTTACATTTGTGTTAACGGTTCTAAATTTGTTATATATATATATATATATATATATATATATATATATATATATATGCTATATCTTAACATATATATATATATATATACTATATATCTTACTATATATATATATATATATAGCATATATATATGTCGGCACTAGAAGGCCACAGAAATCCATATCTCAAAACTTTACAATGTAACATATATATATTTATATAATAATAATATAACCTTATATATATATATATAACAACAATAATATATATAGTAACATATATATGCTAATAACAACTATATGCTATATATATATATATAACTGTATATATAGCAACATAATATATATATATATATATATCTATAATATATATAATAACCAATAACCTTAACAACATATATATATATATATATATATATATATATATATATATGCTGCTATATATATATATATATATATATATATACTACTACTATACTGCTGCTACTATATATCAACCACTAGAAGAGCCACAATCATATCTCAAAAACTACAACAGCTACGGGAAAGGAATACATTGCTGGAATGCTGGTACAATTTTAATGCGGGGAAAAAAAAAATCAAAAACTACAAAAGCTAAAGGAAAAAGGAATACATTTTTAGAATCTGGTAAAGTTCACATAAGAAAATGTAAAACAAAAAAAAATTATTGTTAATAATTATAGTAATGAGTAGAAAACCTATTTTAGAGACTTTTTATACGTTACTCGTTAACGTAATTCTTTTTTTTTTAAACTAAAGTAATACCCATATACCGCACCGATGGCAGGAGTTGGGGGTCTCTCGACCTTCGGGGGAACGAAGGGGTAGGACTATTTCCCCCTCTCCGGAGAGGGTCGCTCTGGTATTTGGGTGTCGCGGGGTTCCTCCGCGCCCTTCCCCTACGAGGTATGGAAAACGTCCTATGTTCTCCGTCGGCTCGAGCCTCCTACTTTGCCGCGTAATACCTTTACAAATAATATGTATATATATAT
>JABUQX010125196.1:2500-10000 GCA_015478945.1 Trachelipus rathkii
TATTGAGCTGACACGATAAATGAGGGTATGTTTAATTAACATTTTCATATTTACTTATATATCACCTAGTATAATCCGATAGACTAATTTCCACCTGGATTAGTATATTGTATTTCTATTTAATGTTTTTCCAGAGGCATTTATTTGATGATTCACAAGCAGTATTTTGAATTAAATGAAATTGGGGGGGGAGAGGTAGGTAGATAATGAGTAAAAATTATTCCCTATATATATTAATAGTAATACCGTTTAAACCTCATATACCCATCACTCCTACTTATTCACATAAGTATTATTAGCAAGTCGTTTGGACGAGGGATAGCTGAGGAGTCCAGGAAATGTTAGGGGGTATTCATTACTCCTATTGAGGATTTATACTTTCAGGAAAGCAGTAAAATAGTAATTTAGTATATAATATTAATATAATAATTAATAATAAAATAATAAATATAATTAATAATATATAATTAATAAATTAATATAATTAAATAATTAAATAATAATATATAAATATAAGTATAAATAAGAAAGTAATGTAAGAATAGAAGAATAGAAAAGAAGAAATAAAGAAAGTAAGTAGAAGAGATAAGAAGAAGAAGAAGACGAAGAGGAAGAGAAGAATAAGAATAAGAAGAAGAAGAGAAGAAGAAGAAGGAAATTATACAATATTATATATATACTTACGTATATATATATATATTATATATATATATTTTAATATATATATATATATATATATATATTATATATATATATATATATATCTTAACATATATATATATATATAATATATATATATATATATTATAATATAATATATATATATATATATATCTATATATATATATATATATATATATTGTATATATATATATATATTTATATATATATATATATATCATATATTATTTATATATATAAATCTAAAAGAGAAAAAATCTTATAAAATTTTTTAATACCAAATTACTTAAATTCTTAGTTCAGAAATAAAATGTTTTAGTTATAATAATAATTAATAATAATAAATAATAATTTATAATAATACTAATATAATTTAATATAATATAATAATAATAATAATATAATAAAACTTATAATAATAAAATTTTTTTTCTCCTTATAATAACAATAGTAGTAATAATAATAATATAATAATAATAAATAATCACCATCCTGATCCAAAATTTATTAAAAATAAACATAGTAATAATAATAATAATAATAATGATTAGTCCATAAATATCATTCTTCAATTCCCTGCTCAATCTCCACTCGTATTCAAATTAATAGGGCTCAGTTAATGATTTTCTTAACATAAGGTCTATCTGTCTCATCTTCGTTACTGAAATCCTCATACTCCAAAGTTATTATCTCTCTTCAGTCTCTCTAAAATTGTTACTTTCAATCGTCCATCGCATTCCGATCTCCTCTTTCTCTCTTCTTTTCTCTTCTTCTTTACTACTCTGTGCCAAAGTGGCCTGCTGTTTTACACTCTCCTCTTCCTGGTTAATATCTTTTCGATTCGCACGTTCTGCATGCATTAAGCAATATTATATCCTTTATCCGAATACTCACAAAAGTTGTGAGAAATAAGATTACATATTTGATGAAGTCACGTTGTTATTATATAGTTTCCCTTAAGAGTTGTCGGCTGCATGGTTGACTTATGGTCTATGTAAGTTTTGTAGGTCGGTCCCATAGGCTCACGCCCTTGAGGGGTACACGCCAAAGGTCACAGTCCTCCTTCTGGACGTCAGGAAATCTACCACGCCTCTGTTGATTCCTCATCACAACTCTCATCAAAATCTCGTTATGAGCGCCTACTTAGAAAGGATGTCTCATTCCTATTGACTCATACGCACGCGGTAAATTTGAAAAAACGGCTAAATCCTCCAGCATGGATCGTGATCCTTGTCGGGCCACTCCTGAAGTCACCTCTCCTCTCCTTCTCGTTCATGTCCAATCTCGGATAACCATCATTTGCCACGATGTCATTTTCCACCTTGTAGCATCAGGTACCAGATCCTCAAAATGAAAGAGGCCCGAAAGTCACAAACTTCTCACTGCAGCTATACGAGTCTCTGCTGCGACTTCAAGGAAACAGGTCGCTGTCCTGCTATCTTCCAGGTCTCATCTCATCAGATGAAATACTTATATAAAATTAGCAGGTTTCAGCTTGAGACAATGAAAGTATATAGACATTGAATATAAGCTGAAAATGTTATATAACAGTAAATCGAATAAATTAGTCAAGGTCGTGGTGGAATAGATTCGAGATAAAGAATACAGAAAATAATCATAAGCTAATAATGTAGTAATAGATATATAGTAGTTAATTTAGTATATAGTAAGTAGTAAGTATATAAAGTAGTAGTATGTAGTAGTAGTAGTAGTAAGTTAATAAGTATGTCAACTTGGAATCTATTCTAGTGCATTGAGTTGTTGAGCTAGTTGCACTACTTAACTTAATATACTACTTAACTTAGGCTAACTTACCTTAGGTTAAAAAAAAAAATATACTACTAAATAATTGAATAATATATTATAATTGAATAATTTAAATGATTAATAATAATATCGTGTCAATTGAATTGATCATACTCTTAAATAGTCATATTATCTGTTAGTTCATAAATATATACTTATTAACCTTAAGATATTTTTAATTTGTGGTGTGATTAGTGTGTAGAATGATAGTTGTAAGTGATATGTTGTAAGTGATGATTGATGATGTGTTAGTTGTGATAGTTGATGTGATGTAGATGTGATGTGTATGAAATATCTAGTTTTAAAATTCCATTTAATATCTCACAAGATAAAAAAAAGTAATACAATAAAATTGAATTACATTTGGACCACTCAATATATATGATATGAAAAGATTATCAGCTGTAATTTAAAGTATTTATTGGTAATCAAATATATAAATAACATATAATTTTTATAAGTACACTAACTCAATAAATTATTATTGCTTCTCATATAAAATTAATAATTAAAATTTTTTTTTATCAAATAACACTAAGTAAAATATAATCGACGTTATAATATAACAAGAATAAATAATAAAATTGAACAAATAAATCAGAATAATACTACAAACACAACTAATATATAATCTGAGACTAAATATAGTATATAATATTAATATATATAAATAATATCAATAATAATAATATATGATAATTATATTAATATAATATATAAAATAAATAATAATAAAATAATAAAAATAATAATAATATATTGAGATTATTAATAATATATAAATAATAATAATAATATATCAAGACACTCTAAGATTATTATATTTGGTTGGAGAGATTATAGAAGAAAATTGAGCAGTGTTTATTTATGACCACATCAGTGGAGAGTAAAGATATAATTATATATAATTTTTCACTAGTGTTTCTTGACAAAATAAATTTTAGTGTATTTATATTAAATATATGATGTGTCTATTATATATAGGTCTAATATTAAAGATTCTTTTTTTGTTTAGTACTGGTAGAATTGAAAATATATATCAAGCATAAATAATACAAGAAAGTATAACCGTTATTCTTATAGTTTATAGTGAGAGATAGATATCTTTTCTTTCTTCACTAAAGAAACGAACATATTTTATTCGGAAACTTTTAAAATGAGTCTTATGTATTATCTAACATTTCTAATATACTGAAATAAATAAAGTAAACTATTAGATTCCTTAGTTATACTATCATTAATTATTAGCCTCGATATGCATGTCACGCTGTAATAAGTGAGAAAGATAAATTTAACAGAATATCAACTGAATACGTAGATGTAATGGCTCAAAACATTATTAATAAATAATTAATAATATAATTAATAATATTAAATATATTAAATTAAATAATAATAATATAAAATAATATAATAATTAAATATAATAATAATATAATCCCACATTAAATATAATTAAAAAATTTAAAAATATTTAATTTATTTAATTAAAAATATATATATTTAATAATTCAATTATTATATAATTATATATTTTATATAATTATAAAATAATCGGAAGTACTGTTGTCAGTAGATAGATACGTACATAGGCGAAGTTCAAATAAAATAAATCGTATCCATATATAAAAATAAAACTTATTGTACTAGGAGTTGGTGCCAAATACAAGGAAACCCAAACCGGTATCCACTAGGAAGATATACCGGAGTTTTAATAAGCAATACATATATTTTATACAGTAGCTCCACAATAACCTATGTGTGAGCAGAAGTTATAGTGCAGTACACTTAAATATAAATAACATTCGTAAGTTTGTAATATATTTCTTTAATGTATTAGGGTGTAAATAAGCATAAGTTTACTAGCCTTGTCAATAAAAAAATTTGTTTAGTTATTATTAAAATATAGTAAATATACTTTAATATTTTATTTTAATTATATATTTATAATTTTTTATTTATAGGTTATTTAAATATTTTAAAATCTCAACATTGTAATAAATTCATTATATAATAATATTTTATTACTAGTTAATATAGAGAACTCTTTATAAATAATCACTATATAGTCTTTCACAAGTCACTAACTATCACAAATGTATATATATATATATATATATATTATATATATATATATATATATATATATATATATATATATATATTAATATATATATTAATATATATATATATAATATATATATTACTATATATAATAATATAATTAATATATATATATAAATAATATTAATATTATAATATTTTATTTATATATAATTATATATTAATATATTATATATATATATATATATATATATAATATTATATATATTATATAATATATATATTATATATATAATTATATTAATATATAAATAATATATATTATATTAAATATATATATATATTAAATATTATTTATATATAATATATATATATATAGGCTTAATATATAATATATTATATATATATATTAATATATAATTATATTATATATAATATTATAATATATATATATTATATAGTAATATGGATTATATATATTTATATATAGTATATAATAAGTATATAATAATATATATATATATTATAGTATATAATATTATAAATATCATACTATATATATATAATATATATTAATTATATTATATATATTTATATATTTTTAATATTATATATTAAATAATATTATATATTTATTTAATATATTATTATTAATTATATATATATTATATATATATATATATTCTATATATATATATATTATTATATATTTATAATTAATATATATTATATATATATTTAATATATATATTAATATATTTAATAATTAATTTAATATAAATATTATATATATTAATATATTAATATATATATATAATATATATATATATATATATATATATACTATATTATATTATATTATAGATTATATATATAGTGGTAATAGTATATATTATAATTATATAGGTTATATAATTAATATATTAATATTATAATATTATATATAGGTTATATAAGATATATATATATTATATTATATTAGTTTATATAATGTTATATATATAATATATTTATATATATATATATTATATATATCATATATATAATATATATATATAGTGTATACATATAATTATATATATAAAATTAATTAATTATAAGGCTATATATATATATACATATTTATAATTTATATAGTATTATATATATATGATATAATATAATATTATATATTTATATATATTATATATATGTATATATATATATAGTCATATTTGATATTATAATATATAGTATATATATATATATATTATTATATAATTAAATTATTTATATACTTATATATAATATATATAATATATATATAATATATATTATATATATATATAATATATATATTATATATTATATCATTAATATTACTATTATATACTATATATATTATATATATATATATAATTTACGGTAGGGAGCTATTATAATATATATATATATAATATTATATTTATATATTAAATAAATATATATATTTATATATATATATAGTATATATATATTAGTATATTGAATAATTAGTATATAATTATATATATATATATAATATTATATATATATATACTTACTTATATATACATTATGATATATATAATATAAAATATATATAATAGTAGTTATATATATATATATATATATATATATATATATAGTAAAATTATATAATAAATATCAATATATAAGGTTGGGGACCTATATAATCCAGGCTCATTTGGGGGTAGCCGCTAGATGACACCTACGCACCTCGAATAATAATAACGATAGTCCGCTAGCGCTCACTCTTCTACCGCAGGTTTTTATCTGAAAAACCTTTTAAATTGAGTTCTGTTTTTTGAATATATCTAGCAAGTTCCGTAACACTAGATAGTCCATCTATATTTCATTCGATCTTATTAAGGCTGATTATGAGCCTATAATGTGTACTTCAACAAAGAAGAGTTTTTAATATTATAAAATATATACTATATATAGTATATATATAGTTAATTATCCTTACATATATATATATAGATATAAATGAATTATTATTATTTTATAATATTATTTAAGATAAATAATGGAATAATTTGATATTTATTAACAATAAATTACTCAAGAGATTTATTCCTATCACTTTCATCACCTTTCAAATATCTTTCTTCAAAGGACAATAAAGATCCATATTACCTTTATCACAAAGATTTAGCTGCTCAATAATTAAAGCAGTTAAGGCTTTGATCTCATCTATTTGAGACAGCACCTCTCCTATACTACTATATATATATTAATATACTATATATAACCCCTATACTTTTAGCTATCACTATATATGATATACCTTAGCTACTACTATATCATTCGGCTGCAACCGTTACCACTCTTGCAGTTCATTGATGTATGCGACACGAGTTATCATTTGTTGGAAACGATAGATCTTCTTCAATTTTCGTAATAATAATAATTATTTTATTTTTTTTGTGAGAAATCATGCAAGGATTCAACATACAGTATATATACTAAACCAAAAATTTTTTTAAGTTTTACACAAAAAGTGTAAGAACATTTACTCAACCTATTGAATAATCTGTTTTTTTTCTAAATTCAATTATGAAATGGGCGACTGCTGCTGTGCTTCTCCGAATAATGTCGGAGAGTCAAAATTTGAAGACTGTCAAGTACCATATCTTTCGTTGCCGTAATTTAATTTTTCCTTACTCAATTGTTTTTTTTCTACCTAGGTACATCTAATTAAAAACTCGTTTTAATTTAAACACCATGTCATTTTGAATAAAAATTCTTATCATTGTTCTTAATTAATTGATTATTAACTTACTAATGAATAGATTTAAATAATTACAAACTATCTGACTTTTTTACAAGAAAAACAATTAAGTTATTTATTATTATTTATAGTCAAGCAAAATAAAAACAAAAAAAAGACAATAACTGTCAAATATGGGAAATCAAATAATCAGA
>JABUQX010125196.1:25000-27446 GCA_015478945.1 Trachelipus rathkii
TCATATCGTCTTTCAATACAGTTTCATAAATAGTTTTTCTGTCTAGATATCTGATCTTTCACCATGCCGCAAGACAGCTATTCTTATTCTTACATGTTATCTACGGTTATAATTCCATCTCTCTCCAAGTATCCTCTGACTTGTACACTTTTAAGCTAGCCGGGGCATCTCGGCCTTTGATGCGGTCGGGACATTAATTTTATTTTTGTAAGACTGGTCTTTTCCTTGCACAAATTAAATATATATATATATATATATATATATATATATATATATATATATATATACTATATATATATATATATATATATATATATATATATATATATATATATATATATATATATATATATATATATATATATATATATATATATATATATATATATATATATATATATTAGGGATGTACCGGAACCAGGTTCCGGCCGGAACTTCCGGCCGGAACTTTTTCAATTTTTTGGCAACTTCCGGTTCCGCGGAACTTACCGGAACTTTCTACTTTTTCAAATGTCTTTCTTAAAAAAATTCAGTAATTGATTTGTCATTTACTCAGTTATGATTATGCATAAAAAATAATTTAGAAAATTGATATATGTGAACAAATATCATGATAAAAAGCATATGTAAAATTATTTATATATATATATATATATATATATATATATATATATATATATATATTTATATATATATATATATATATATATATATATATATATATATATATATATATATATATATATATATATATATATATATATATATATATATATATATATATATATATATATATATATATATATATATATATATATTATGTATATATATATACAGGGTGATTCAAAACCTCTGCGACAAACTCGGAGGGCTGATAGAGCAAACGATAAGGAACATTTATTGTTAAATAAGCTATGTTGTATGACGCTTCGTTTCAAAGTTACGGATGATGTAAGGTAAACCACGTGATGTTGTTTGACGCGTCGTTACTTCGTAACCGGAGATTTTGGGTATTCTAATGTTATGTATGTGTGCGTGCGTACATCTGTGTACTCCGAGGGTTGATAGAGGTAACAATAAGGATATTTTGTTAAACAACGTATGTGTTTTGACGCGAGGTTGTAAAGCAAACAATGGTAGCTTGTTATGAAATCATTTTATTGGGGAAAATTACAGGAGGTGTTCAAAGTGTCTGCCCTGTACCTGATTACATTCGTTACATCGCCGTGCCATTGCCTGTCGGACTCTACCGAACATGCCCTCACTGTGTCTGATTTGATCAAACGCAGTGAATATTCGCTGAATCAGTTCCTCTCTTGTGTTGACTGGGTTAATGTACACAACACTCTTCACATGCCCCCAAAGAAAATAATCTAGGGGCGTGAGGTCGGGCGATCTTGCAGGCCACGCAACAGGTCCCCCTCTCCCTATCCATTTGTCAGTGTAGACTGTGGCTGAAGTGCGCTGGAGCGCCATCATGTTGGAACCACATGTCTCTGCGGGTCGCAAGGGGTATGTCGTCCATGAGCTGCGGAAGCGTGTTCTGGAGTAGTTGCAGGTACGCAGGTCCATCCAAACGGTGTGGAATGATGACAGGTCCCAGCAGATAATCCCCAAGAATTCCACCCCAGATGTTTACGGTAAATTTCGCCTGGTGAACTCTGATGAACATTGCGTGCGGATTGTCCTCGTCCCATATGTGGCTGTTTCTGCTGTTGAAGTAGCCATCACGTGTGAAGCACGCCTCATCGGTAAACAAGACATGTGCAGGAAAGGCAGGATTATCGATGCTCCGTTGCAGAAACCACCGGGCAAATCGCACACGGGGTGCGAAGTCGTTTGGCCCAAGTCCTTGTACTTTCTGTAGGTGGTATGCATGGAGGCTTTGCTCTTGCAAGACCCGAACCACAGACGACTGATTTGAACCCATGGCATGGGCAATGGCGCGTGTGCTAGTCGACGGGTCGTTGGCGACTCTCTCAAGCACCTCTTCTTCAAACGCAGGAGTCCTCGTATTACGCGGTCTTCCACCAATGCACCGGGGACGAAGGGTCCCATTATCTCGAAGGCGCTGATGAAGGCGAGCAAACATTGTGTGGTGGGGGTGATTTCTGTGTGGAAACCGTTCCCGGTACATGAGGTGCGCTCTTCGTCCATTTCCGTTCGCCGCACCGTAACACATTATCATGTCGGTTAACTCGGGAAGAGTGTAGTGATCCATTCGTAATCGATGCCTACACTGTACTGAATCAACGATGAATTGGGCAAGGTAAAGGTATTGCCACGTGTTTCCGAAGGACGTTAAGCGTACACACATGTACGCACGCACAAACACATTAAAATTGAGTAACCTAAATCGTCGGTAACCTACATGCGACGCGTCACACAACATAAACTAGTGTACCTTCAATCGTCCGTAACTTTGAAACGAAGCGTCAAACAAAAT
>JABUQX010125197.1:0-12114 GCA_015478945.1 Trachelipus rathkii
TTTTTAAGCAATTGTTTTGTTTTTGTTTTTGGTTTTTAAGCAATTGTTTTGCTTTTGTTTTTGTTTTTTAAGCAATTGTTTTGCTTTTGTTTTTGTTTTTGTTTTTTAAGCAATTGTTTTGCTTTTGTTCTTGTTTTTTAAACAATTGTTTTGCTTTTGTTTTTGTTTTTTAAGCAATTGTTTTTTTGCCTTTGTTTTTGGTTTTTAAGCAATTGTTTTGCTTTTGTTTTTGTTTTTTAAGCAATTGTTTTGCCTTTGTTTTTGGTTTTTAAGCAATTGTTTTGCTTTTGTTCTTGTTTTTTAAGCAATTGTATTCTTGAATTTTTGCAACGCAAAGACTATTGCCAATACTTATTGTTCAATAGTTTTGTAATTAGCTTCGGATTTGTTTAGTGCTCTGAATATGAAGGATAATGGCTTCTCTTTGCCATTCTCGTCTAATTGGTATAGTACAGCACCGAGCCCTAGGTTAGAGGCATCAGTGTTGATATAGAATTCCTTTGAGTAGTTCGGGAATCGTAGTTGGGGTTGTAGTAATAACTTTTATCTTTTAAGATAAGAAAAGCTCTTTGTTGCTCGGGTCCCCAGAAAAATGTTGCATTCTTTTGTAGCAATTTTGTTATAGGCTTGGCAAGGACTGAGTAGGAGTCTATCAAATGATTAAAGTAGTTCAGGAAACCAAGTAAAGACCTAGTTTCTGCTACGTTAGTAGGGGGTTTGAATGTAGTAAGAGTCTGGAGTTTTATGGGGTCAGGTGAGATTCCGTCTTGGGAAATTTTAAACCCAGGAAAAGGAGAACTGTTCAGAGAACTTACATTTCAGCAAGTTGAAATTTTCATCTTATTCCTTCGAAAGATTAGAAAACCTTTTTCATATTTTTTCAAAAAAGTTCTTTTTAAATGTTTTTAAAAGTATTAAGACATCGTCCAAGAAGACTCTGCACGCGTCACCTAGGAGGTGAGACAACACCATTTCCATTGTTCTTGCGAACACTGGTGGTGCATTGGACAAACCAAAATTGAGTCTTGTTGGTGCATACTGACCTCGCGGAGTGCGGAAGGCTAGTAGTGGTTGTGTCTCTTCCTCGATTTCCAGACAATGGTAAGCGTCGAGAAGGGATCGAGACTGCTGAAAATTTTGGATTTTCCCAGCGTAGAGAGGATGTCGTTGAATACAAGGCAAGGGGAAGCGATCCCAGCACCTTATGTGCGCCTAATGTGCCTGTAATACGGCAAAACGATTCTTGGGGTTTGAAGGAATTCTTCTTTGGGCAATAACGAGCAGAGTGCTCGAATGGGGACTAATAATAGGACGGATGTATCCTTTTTGTTGGGTGGACTTGACCCAATCGTCTATCTGGGTCAGAGTATTTATGGGGGAAAGGCGTACTGTGGCCGGTACAGTACCTTTTGGGGCGTTTTTTCTTTATTCTTTATTATCGAAAATTTAGTTAACGGACAGACTGGGACTTCATCATCTTCTAAGGCTATTACCATCGAATCCAATGCATTCAATATTAGAGTTTTCTAATTTGCATTCTGATGATATTCGTGTACAGCAATCTTCGTTATCTTTGAAAGATTCCTGAACGAGTTTTTTTGAAAGTATTTCGAAGTTGAGTTGGGGTTAAGCCTTTGGAAGAGGTGGCCAAATTGACATTGGACGTTTGGAGGGGTTCGTCAAGAACTATAATAGGAGTAGCCCTGGTTAGGACGGTGTTTTGGGGAAGGAATTGGGAAGAAGCGCTCATATTGATTATGTCCAAGAGAATTTGGCCGTCGGAGGCAGAACTCAGCACACTTCCCACAAAAAGAAAGTTGCTGATATAAGTATTCTCCGTAGACAAAATAAAATTGTCAGGAGGAGAAGTATGAGCGGGGGAAGAAGCTTTTTACAGAAAGAGTGTATTTTGAATGAGGAGCTCTTTCTGTGTCTTCTAAAGTGGATAAATTATAGGAAATGTCAGTATCTATTAATAGATTGTTAGGTTGTAGAATATCGTTGGGAGTAGAGGGGCTTAGCCTCTGTATGGTTTCCTTCTGGTATGTTTAGGCATGGTATGCTTGGAAGATTTCTTTTTTGGTGGGGTATTGAGGGTAACGTGGTATAGGAAATAGTAGGTTATTTTGTTGTTACCTCAATGATGTTTTGTTTAGTTTGTAAGTTTATTCTTGAATTATTTAGGAAGTTTGCACCTAGTAGGAAAGGTGTATTAAAACCACTAAGATTGTCACATATGATTATAAAGTTAACTGGTATGTTTTCCCTGTGTAAAGTTAAGTCAAAAATTATAGTACCCATCTGGTAAAATTCTGAACCCGTGATAGAACGGGTGTAATTTCTGTGGGTTTTTATTGGTATGTTGATATTTAAATTGTCTCTTCCCATTTCGGAAAATGAAAAAAGTAACTGCAAGACTACTGTTATACCCGATATCTAAAATCAGTTCTTTGTTTTGTATAAATAGTTTTTTGTAAATTTATACAAAGCTTTTTAAAATGTTTTTATGCGGGTCCTATTAAGGGATTTGGTTTTGTGGGCATTATTTAATAGGATTTGACCACCGGTGTAATATATGTATATGTATATATGATAGAGTAATATCTTAGGGTGTCGGAACCAGTATAGGTTGAGAATCTTGATAGGAAGGATAAGTAATAGTAGTAGTAGTAGTAGTAGTAGTAGTAGTAGTAGTAGTAGTAGTAGTAGTAGGTAGTAGTAGTAGTAGTAGTAGTAGTAAGTAGTAGTAGCAGTAGTGGAAGTGGGAGTGGTCTCCAATGGACAGAGATTAAGAGTTTCGTTACCGCGGAGTTGGGGGCATGGGAATAATTAGAAATAATTTTCCTCCCATCTTCGTTAAAATCGCGGATGAAGCCGCGTTTGTTGCAATCAAGTCGTAAGGAGTGACTTTTGACACTGGTTTGAGCGGATGCTGTTCAGTAAACTTTCGTATTAGGGGGGTTAGTTTTTTCATGCACTGTAGCAAGGAGAGGTTGTTTAAAAGATCTATAGGGTTAAGAAAAAATTCATGCTGTCTGTCACCGAAGTAGTGTGTGTAGTAGAGACAGTATTAGGATCGAAAAAGTTAAATAGATCTGCAGTAAGCATAGAATCGGAAGTTATTGTATCCTGCACCGGATGCCAGGTATAGAGGCATCTAACAATATCAAAAGTATTTAGTAGGTTATGATCCAGTAAGCGTAGAATTGTTAGGATGAAAGAGTTTGCATAACTACTAATTGTTAGGCGTAGGTTGGGGGTTAGGTATAGTAATTTGAGAAAATGGTTAGGCAAATAGGTAATATGGTTAGGCATAGTATTTGGAAAATGGTTTAGGTATAATACTTTTGAAAATGGTAAGGCATGTATTTGTAAAGCGGTTAGTCAGTAGGTATGAGTATTTTGGAAATTGGTTAGGCGTAGGCATAGCATTTTGAGAATTGTTAGGCCGTAGGATATAGTTTTTGGAAATTGTTAGGCGTATGTATAGCATTTTGAGAATTGTTAGGCGTAGGTATAGTATTTTGAAATTGTTAGGCGTGAGTATAGCATTTTGAGAATTGTTAGGCATAGTTACAGTAGTAAGTATGGAATTAGTAAACATAGCGTTAGGCATAGTGGTAGGAGTAGCTATAGTAGTAAACATAGTGTTAGTTTCTAGTGTAGGAGTAGTTATAGTAGTAAACATGGAGTTAAGCATAGTGTTAGGTGTAGTTATAGTAGTAAACATAGCGTTAGTCATAGTGTTAGGAGTAGGTAGGATGTTAGGTATAGGGTTAGGCATATTGGCAGCGAGTAGGTAGAATGTCAAGGCTAAGGTTAGGCATTATGGTAGGAGTAGAAGAATGTTAGGCATAGGGTTAGGCAAAATGGTAGGAGTAGGTAGAGTGTTAGGCATAGGTTTAAGCAAATTGGTAAGAGTAGGTATAGGGTTAGGCATAGGTTGCGAAGGTAAGGTAAGCATAGTATGAGTACTATCTAATGAATGTGGGAGAGGAGATGGTGTAGGAAAAGATTCATTTAATATACATATGTTTTTTGTATCAGAACAAATGTTAGGATTAGTGTTAACCCTCTGTTTTTCCCTAAAATTATCATTTAGTACATCATTTTGTAAAATTTTTCTTTTTACATTTACGTGTTGGACTAATCGGTCATTAGCCCAACTATCAAAAATTGTTGACGGATAAATGTGGGTGCTACCACCGTTTTCACATTTATTTACAGCATTTTCAAAAATTTTAGTTTGGGTTTGTTGCCCATTCACTTGTGTATATATGCTAAGTGTGTTTTTCAAGCTAAATAAGTTAGTGCCAACGTTAGTGTTAACATTGCCATAACCTCGGATATTGCTAAAGTTACTAGGACCCTTGATCCCTGTTTTCGCATTATCCGGCCTGTCCTTTATATTTAGTGTACCTAACGTAGTGTTTGTTTGAGAAACATTCTCATCTTTTAGGGTGTGATTATTTTTATTAAATTTTACCCAATTTAAAAAAAAATGCAATATTTTATGCCAATTTTATTTTTACGTTATCTGAATTACAATTAGGATTTTCTTTCACTATTTTATCGAAATTATTATTAAACTTTATTTTCACTTTTTCACTAGACTCGGAGGATGAGTCGTCACAAACTTTAATACACTTATTAAAAGAGGAAGGATGTGGAGTAAAAAATATAGGATGAGAAACACTAGGGAAATCACTTATTCGTTGGAGGGAGTCAGAATTGGAGTGCTTGTTATCACTTTTTTCGAAAAATGATTCCGTGGCTTCCGAATTGTCCCAAACAGTTCTCAAAATTTCTCAGGGGGGGGGGGTGGAGTTTGGGAGAGTCGGATGCTCGTTTTCCACGTACAGTTGTGGCAGTTGTTTCTGGGCTTGACCTTGTCGGGTTGAGCCTGTTGTGACAAACATTGCTGGTCAGAGGCTCTCGGGAGATTCCACCATTGCCAAATCGGTTAGTGAGTTTGGGGAATTCTCCCCCTTGGGAGGAATCTCATGATTTTGGCAGAAATAAGTGAAAGAGTGTCTTGGCTTTTCGTTTATTTTGGGAATTGGAGGCGTAGATATAGCATTTTGAGAATTGTTAGGTATAGTTACAGTAGTAAGTATGGAGTTAGGTATGGTAGAAGCGTTAGGCATAGTGGTAGAAGTAGCTATAGTAGTAAACAATAGTGTTAGTTCTAAGTGGTATGAGTAGTTATAGTAGTAAAGCATGGGTTACGGACATAGTGTTTAGGTGTAGTTATAACGTAGTAAAACCATAGCGTTACTCATAGTGTTTAGGAGTAAGATCTTCTGGTGGACCAGAATTGTATGGAAATCCTCCCCATAAGAATGGGAAGAGTAAGTTTAGGACTCTTTTCCTAATAGTAACATGCAGGTTCGAGCGGGTACGGTTTGCTCGAAGGGAGGAGACGTATGAGATATGAAATCAGTTTTCTGGAATGCCTTTACCTCTGATAAATCAGTTTTCTGGAAATGCTTTATTGCATTTTATGATTGGGTGACGTTTTCGTCGTTATTTATAGTGTCTCCGGGCGGAGAAGTTAAGACTGGTATCACTTACCAAATTGTGATGGTCTTATAATTTGTGGACTGGGGCAATCGATATAAAAATTGAATTGCCGGATTTTTTGTGGCTGTAGGTTTGGAGATGCCTACTGTATCCTCCCCGTTATATTATAAAAGTGCAAGTGCAAGTGATTTAGTTATAAAAAATTAAAATTTTTTGGTACCTTTCTTGTGCGAGTCAAGCGTATTTGAGTGGCGTACTCTTCAGGATTATGGCCAAGCGATCGCTACTTTAAACCCTCTTTTTTGTCAAGGATTTAAAGAGATAAAGGCCAATGTGCTTCTAACTTTATATGCCATCTGAATCAGAATCTGGGGAACCTATTCACGTAATTTCCACGCCTGAATGAAATTAACAAATAAAAAGCTATATTTAAGTTGGGAGAACCTAAACTGTGGAAATGATGCTAAATATAACATTTAAAACAACTAAGGAAAATTAGGCTGAAAACGTTTGCCACCATAAGCGCAAAAAAAATGAAGAAGCGTTCTTAAATACGCCCTATGATGTAATAAATGATATGTTTCTTGCATTAATCAAAAAAATATAACCAAAATAAATATTCATCAAAAAATATATAATAAAAAAAAAATAAATAAATTAAAATCTTTCCCCAAAAAATGAAAAAGGTAAAGTGCATAAAGTAAAGGAATACAAAAAAATATAATATACATGCTGTATTTTAAATCCCCCCCAAAAAATTTTCTTTTGACGTGCTAAGTTCACAAATGAAAAAAAAATTGGAAAGTGTTGGTTTTAAAGGGGTGGCGAACTTCCTTAATGATACCTTTAACATGCAGTATTTTTTTAAAAAAAGTTTTCTTTGACGTGCAATGTTCAAAATGTAAAAAAAAGAGAAAAAAAATTGAAAAATGTAGGTGTTAGAATGTGTTTATGTTTATGCATAGAGTAGAAAGAAAAATGCAAGTTTGGGTGCATACCTAGGATTATAGTATGACTTCCGCAACTTCTCGAGGCGAGGTTGACATGCCAACATGTCGGAGCCAATATATTTTCCTTCAAACCTATCATTCATGAACGCATTATCCGTAGTTCTAAAGTGCCATGAAGGAAACATTTAAAACTAAGTGTAAAAAATTTTAAAAAAAAAATAAGTAAAGCGTTCATTTGGCAGGAGGATGAAAACGCATTTTAAATTCTGTGTACACTTAACAAAACATTTTAATGTAATAAAGAACTAAAAAGGTTTCAATATGAATGAAACATTTAAAATTAAGTATAAATAGAAAAATAATAATAAAAAACTTTTATTTAGCAGGAAGATTTACAAACGAATTATTTCAACTCGTGAACTGAAAACTTAATATAAGAAAAAAACTAGAAAGGTTTGACTATATTATATATCCGGAAACTTTGAACAGCTTCGAACATTGCCAGACGTACGATGCAAAAAAAAAAATTATAGAGAAACGAAAAAGCTAGGCTTTTAAGAGTATTATTATTATTAATATTATTTATTATTATTATATATATTATTTAATTATTATAATTATTATTTATTTTATTATTATTATTATTAATTAATTATTATTATCATTTAGCATATTATTAAAATTATATTCTTGGTATAATATGTTGTTGTAGATTTAAGAATTGATATCTTGATTTTTAATATATATATCTCGCTTCATAGTATTATATTTTGCATCTTATTTATATATATTTATTCTCCTTACATATATTTTATATTTTAAACTTCATTTTCTAATATATATATAGTATTATAAGATTCTTCAATCATCTAAATATCTGTATTACTATATCGATGTACTAACAAATCTTTTATCTTTTCCGCATTACCACTACTATTCTTCTTCTGCTCTCTACCATATCATCTATACTAGTACTTACTATTATATTATATATATATGAATCAGTGAGATATATATATTATATAATATATTGAATTATTCATAGATTTTCCGATCTCTATATGACGAAATCCCTCGACATCAGGTTGAAAACGTCAGTACTCAGAACACCAATGTCTTTATTTATCCATTCCTTAGTAGGAATGAACTCATATATATATATAATATACATACCAAGTGATCTTATATTTCTATATATCGAGTATCAGAAGTACCCTATCAATGACCTAACTCGCCTCAGAAAATCTAAAATTATAACACATGACTCTTTCAGTTCGTAGTCAAATTATATCTAGTAGAGAGGCTCGCGGCTCTCTCTGATAATCCTGAGAGTTGAAGTACATCGACACTTGATTAATTTATATTTGGAGACTCTCTCTCGGTTCCTCTATATCTACTCCACGTATCGCTGCCTCTCAATGGTGTTATATTTGAGAAAAACCTGCGGCATCACTACTCGTAACTTGCTCTCTCTGCAATACACTACCTGCACTACCACGTATCATAATAACACACGTGTGATATAGAAATATTTTTTCTGACGCGAGAATAGGCGAAAGATGAAAAGTATATTTGTCTTTAATGAAAGATTTTATGAAAATTTTAGAGATGTGATACAGATCATCTTAAATGTAGGTCAAAGTAAGACGACAAGGCAGACATATATATATCTACATATATATTTATATTATAATATATATACTTATATATCATTATTATATATATATATATACTAAGCTACTATATATATCTATACTTATACTTATATAATATATATATATATGATATCTTATATATATATATATATCACTTATTAATATAGTATATATATATATAAAGAGACGTAAGATGACGCAGAATGCAATCTAGAGTTTCCCAATTCAACCCATAAAAATTAACAATTAAGAATAAATTTATATAATAATGTAATGCCATTAATGAATAGATTGTATAATTAAGAAGCCACTGGCCTGCCATAGACTGTCCCAGTCATACAACCAATAATTAATAATTAGAATTAATAATTAAAAATCCGCATTGGCCCCTCTAGAATGTCCCAGTCATCTAATCATAATTAATAAATTAAAAAGAATATAATTCAGAAGCCGGCATGGGCCTATCTGGACTGTCCAGTCAACCCATAATAAAATTAATTAATTATTAATGTATTAATGATATAGTATTTATAATCAGTGAAGCCCACATCGGGTCCTCCCTACGCATAGACTGCTCCAGTCAACCAATTAATATATTAATACATTAAGTATTTGAATAATTAAAAAGTCGCATGGGCCCCTCTTAGAATGTCCCAGTCAATCATAATAATTAATAAATAAGAATGAAGGAAGTTAGAAGGCGCATGGGCCTATCTAGACCATTTAATTAATATAAGATAACTTTATTCTTATTACTATTATTATGGTTGACTGGGACAAAGCTCCTGAAAGGCCCATGCGTGCTTCTCGAATAAATATTTATTCTTATTTATGAAATTTTTTGTTGGTTGACCTGGAGCAGTCTAGATAGGCGTAATGTGGCTTTCTAATTATAAGGATACTGAATCAAAAGTATTTGCCATTCATATGATTTAATATACTAAAAACTTATTATCTTAATACTTTCCTTATTAAACTTTTTTATCAGAGTTATGTAACATGCAAGGCTAGTGTTTATTAAGAAAGCTAGAGGCACCCATAATCAACAGACAGAGACTCTAATAACCAACAGAGTAGTTCACCTATATTCCTCTAAAACCATACGATACTAAGAACATATAGCAATCAGATACTAAGAACGATACATGAAACTCATGAGCGCGAACACTATACCAGATACTATAAGCAAGGACTCATTTACACTGGAGCGCCTTAACATATTAACATTACTATTTTTCAATATACAATCAAATAACTATACACTTATCATCATAGACATGACGACACAGTACAGCAGTAGCATAGGCTGACCGAACAGTGTTTGCCTAGAGCATATTCCATTAACCATAGCATCATAATCTAATACATAACTCCATAATATTCAATTCTAGACAAATCAACTAGGCTAATGACTGCAGTGAACCAATTAACATTAACGAATACACCACCAACATTGACGGCTTCGGTACATTATTAACTTATTTTAAATATATTACTTAGCATATTTGTTACGGTTGAGCTGGGAACACCATGTATCAAGATATACCTCAGACAATAGTCTCTGTCAGGCAATATTATTCTCTAATATATAAAAATAGTCATATGGAATACTCTCATAGTATAGAGGTTACTCACGATGAGACAATGGGCATGCAGAACGATCATAAGACGTGCGTACAATATACGGGCATATCGTTCCATTAAAATATGCTTCTATTCTCTCAATCACATTATCATAAAATAGTATTCAAACATGAGGACAGGCTAAGATATGGACCCATTCGGCTTCTTAAGTAATTGATTTTATTGTATTATTTTGATTTTGGGTTGCCTGGACTTCTAGACGGGCCAATACGAGCTTCGTTAATTATTAACTTTTTATTGGTTTGACTGAGGACAGTCTAAATGGAATCCATTGCGGGCTTCACTTCAGTTTATTTCTTATTTATTATGGTTGACTGGAGACATTCTAGAGGGGTTAATGCCAGCTTCTTAATTGTTATATTACTCGATCATAGAGACGTAAGAGAGCTGCAATAGAAGCCTCTCTAGGGATGCTGCCCAGAGATCAAGAGCCCTATACTATAAAATGAAGAAATAGATACTTAAAGAAACCCAACTCATAGGTTCTTATAATACATACGACAGAGCACAGCATCAACCAATATAAAATAATAATTAAGATAAACCTTGCCGCATGTGCCACTCTAGAATGTCCCAGTTCAACCCATAATTAAAATAATAAATAAGATAAATATCTTAATAAGAAGCCGCATAGAGAGCCCTTCTAGAACTGTCCCATAGAGATCATATACCAAGTATAAATATATAATTATATAAATTATAACATAAATTGCTATTAATTGACCTTTAGCAATTATAGTCCAGTCAAAGCATAATTAAAAAAGAATACTTAATAGGCTAGCGAGCACTTATATTAGTCTTTTTAAATAGGACAATGTCCCAGTCAACAATAAAAAATATATAAATATAATTAGAAGGCCCTCATTGACCCTCCAGAATGTCCCAGTCAGATACTAATATATCAAATATAATAATATTAAGAATAATCTTAAAGAATCCGGCAAGTTGGGCCTCATCTAGCTGTCCCAAGAGTCTTAACTCCAATAGTTAAATTCAATACATTCAACGACTAACGTTACTAAATTAAAGATAACGATGCCGCCAATGACCCCTCGTTACGACACAGTTTGTTCTCCGTCACCAAGGATCGGAATCCAACTACTGACAAGTATCACATCTTATAGATAATTAATGAAAGCACTTACTAGGAAAGCACCAACGCTCCTAGAATATGGTACCATTTTCTTAAAGAGCAAATGAAAGACAATGAGGCACATGTGGAACGTTTATAACGCCGGGGCTGGGACAATTCACGATGACATTCATCATAGATATAGAAAGTTAACAAGTCCACATGGTCAATAAGAGCAGAGAGAATTAGAGGAATTTCTCGTAGAAGAAGTGAAGGCTTGCCATTGTAGGTTTAGAAATGATTCTACCACGTCGAGTAAAGCGATCCACCCTCAGTAAATGAATAGATAAATGAAGCTACATAATACCGCTTATGCACACGCCGATACCGCATGGATCCACTAAGCTCTAGACAACTTCCTTTGCCTTCTTTCTTATCGCATCAACAGCCAAAAAAGATCTACCTCCTCAGCTTAGCGTTACGATTGCGGCCCTCTCTCCCAGCCACTGAATGACATACTGTAACTGTATTTCTTCTAATAAGGGTGCTAAAACTTGTAGAAATATTCAGAACAGATGGCGAGTAGACAGTATTTATCTATTACTTGTAATTGTATAACCAGCTAGTATAGCCTAGATAAACAACTGAACATTTAATACGTTAACACTTATGCTAACCTATTATAGTATAAATATATAGTGGTATTTGATCAATACAATACTTACATATGTTCTAATATGCCTTTATATAGTACCACTATATGACTTATTTTTTTATTGATATTGTGTCTGGTATTCGCTGACTTTTCAACAACATCACACACTACCACACCTTTGATAGAGCTACTAAGTGAGTATATAATGACTCATCAGCATGATACCTCATAATTAGTGTTGTTAAGAGTGGATGCCTGGCCATATCGTCATATGTTAAATATAATATATAAATAACCCTATAACTTTACTCAGTCAGGCTTAAATGGTATTGATATATTGAAAATGTTATTAATGTATACTCTATGTATTACATAGCGCTGAAACTTATATAAGATATATATAATATGATTAATCAAGAGGTATATAACTATCAACCTGAAACTCAAAGTCAATAAAACTGACATAGCTCAATAGTATGAACCTACTGATGATCAGACAGGACAAAACGGGTAACGTAATCGGTGAAGTCAACCATAGGTTATACTCTATATGTGTTAGGCGACTGTGATAATAATAACTACCGGGTAGAGTTATCCACTGAAGCAAAATGTACC
>JABUQX010125198.1:0-2500 GCA_015478945.1 Trachelipus rathkii
TAAATAAAATAAGAATAATACTTAAGAAGGCGCATGGTCCTGTTTAGACTGTCCCAGTCAACCAAAAAATTAAAAATTGATAATTGAGAAGCCGGCATTGGCCCCTCTAGAATGTCCCAGCTAATCCATAATAAATAATAAATTAAGAATAATTTTTAATAATAGTTAATGTAATTAATGAATGTATTTATAATTAATAAGCCAACATAGCCTAACCCTAGACTGTCCAGTCAACAACAAAAATAAAAAGTAGAATTAATTATCATGGAAGCCCGCATGGCCTATCTAGACTGGTCCCAGTCAACCCATAACAAATTAGTTAATTAAGAAATAAATATTCTTTAATTTATTAATTATTATGCGGTTTGAACGGGGACCGGTCTAGAGATAGGCCATGCGGGCTCTCTGAAATATTATCGTTGTTAATTATCTATGGATTGACTGTACATTCTAGAGAGGCTAATTGCCGACTTTTTAATTATTATTCTTAATTTATTAATTATTGTGGTTGGAACTTTGGGACAGTTCTGAGGCAGCGCCCATTTGGCTACGAGATAAAAGATACTTTTCTTAATGGCATTAATTATTAATTAAAAAAATTATTTTTAATTCTTAATTTTTATGATTTGACGTGGACATCTAGGAGGGCCCAAGCGGCTACCTCAATTATTAATTTTTAGTTGGTCGACTAGGACAGTTCTAAAAATGAACCATGTGGCTTCTCCTAAGTATTATTCTTATTTAAAATGAGTTGACTGGACATTCTAGAGGGATGAATGTGGCTTAACTTATTATTTTTAATTATTAATTGTTATTGGTTGACTGGGACAGTCAAGATAGGCCCATGCGGATTCTTAAGTATTATTCTTATTTATTATTTATATGGGTTGACTTTGGGACATTCGAGAGGGGCCAAAAAAGCTTAATTATTTATTATTATTGGTTGACTGGGACAGTCTAGATAGCCCCATGCGGCTTTTTAAGTATTATCATTTATATATTATTTATTATGGGTTGACTGGACATTCTAGAGGGCCAATGCGGCTTCTTAATTATTATTTTTATTGGTTGACTTGGACAGTCTAAAGACCATGCGGCGGCTAAGTATTATTCTTATTTCTTATGGGTTGACTTGGACATTCTAGAGGGGTTAATGCCCAGCTTCTTAATTATTATTTCTGAATAATAATTAAGAAGCTGCATTAACCTCTCTATAATGTCCCAGTTCAACCCATATTAAATAGAATAATACTTAAGAAGCCGATGGTCCTATTTTGACTGTCCCATTCAACCAATAAAAAATAATAATTTAGAAGCCGCATTGGCCCTACTTAGAATGTTCCCAGTCAAACCAATAATAATAATAAATAAGAATAATATTTTAGAAGCCGCATGGACCTATCTAGACTTTCCCAGTCAACCAATAATAAATATATATATAAATAATAATTAAAAATATAATAATTAAAGGGAAACCGCATTGTACGCCTCTAGGAATGTCCAGTCAACTCATTAATAAATAAGAAATAATACTTAAGAAGCCGCATGGTCCTTTTAGAACTGACCCAGTCAACCAATAAAAATTAATATGAAGAAGCCGCATTGGCCCTCTAGAATTGTCCCAGTCAACTCATTATAAATATCAAATGCATAAATAAGAATAATATTAAGAAGCCACATGGGCCTATCATAGCTTTCCCAGTCAACGCAATTAATAAAGTAATAATTAAATAATAATTAAGAAGCCGCATTGACCCCTCTAGAATGTTCCAGTCAACCATAATAAATAAGATAATACTTAAAGAAGCCGCATGGTCCTTTTTAGACTTGTCCCAGTGTCAACCAATTAAAAATTAAAAATAGAGAGGGGCCGCATTGGCCCTCTAGAATGTCCCAGTCAACCCATAATTAAATAATAAATAAGAATAAATACTTAAGAAGCACGCATGGGCCTATTAGACAACTTCGGGCCTATATTCTATCCTCCCAAAGCCAAAAATTACCTCCTCGTGCTTTACGTTGCGCCCCTCGATCTCCAGCATATCTGGTCTTTTCCTAATGTAAGTGCTAAAATTGTAACAATATTCAAAATACTGGCCTAAACATATCTATATCGACATTATACAAAAAATAATATATATAATTAGTATTCATCTGGCATTAATTTCCAATTTTTAACCCTAGGCCCTAGGCTCTGGGTTCAAAATCTTACAAATGGAAAAAAAATGAAACAGCAGCACTAAAGAATGTTACAGACTAACTTCTTACGATGCAAATTCTTTGATGAAGCTTCAAACCAAGTATGTTAAAACTTCATAAAATATACTTTATAAATCTATTTATTTCTATTGAAGTTAGATCACTTAAATATACAAAAAAATAAAAAAAATATTAAAAAAATTAAAAAAATCAAAAAAATCAAAAAAATCAATAAAATCAAAAAAATCATGATTTCTTTAATAAAAAAATCAAGGGATTTGAAACTAATATTTTATTAACT
>JABUQX010125199.1:0-10510 GCA_015478945.1 Trachelipus rathkii
CAAATCCTCTCATCCTTGTTGAGAGTCCATCCCAGTGAGCAACCATCCTAGGGCTCGAAGACTTCAATGGACTCTCACCAAGGCAGATGCTTTGTCTGCCTTCACGTAGAGTCTATCTTCTTGAGCCAAGTCCTAATAAATCCATATCCCTCTACAAAACCCTTCCATTAACTCCTATCATATATCTTTTCCTGCCTTGCTAAACTTCAATCCTTTCTCCAGACGTTCCTTTTTTACTGACTGAATCCACTTTAGTCTCACAGCTTAAGTTGATTCCCCAAAGTACGTTTTACTACTATTATACATCCTTATATGGGACTACATCTTATTATACCCCTCGCTATTATCTTCCTTCGGTCATGATTTCTCTTCACATCGCACAACCCACCTAACACCTCATTTCTCATTCTATCAATCTTTCCCTAATACAGAATTTAATACACTTTTGTTGTTCATCTGAACAGATTGTGGCTGTTAGATTTATATACCCCCAATCCAATAATAACAGTTTCACCACTAACACTAACACCTATACAATATATATTCATTCAAACTTAGTATACTCACATAGTCTTATCTCTCTGTTACTTTACTACCAGCCACTCCTGGAGCCATTATTCACAACTTCTGACTGCACCCTGCATCAACCTTTTCCCTTTTTCATCCAACATATATCCTAAATATTTAAACTTAATAGATATCCTTGTTCCAATTGTCTCACCATCCACATAATTCCCCCCACACCGAGACCCCTCCCTCACCTCACCTCCTCTCACAATACCTCTATCTACTTCACTTCTCTCACAAACCCCCTCCCTTTAACACAACCCTACTCAGCCCCTCTACGAACTTCAGCTTCAGATTCGCCCTACATAGATGAAACCAAACTCATCGTGCACAAAGCAATAATAAGTAGGCTGAAAAAAATCTTTTATAATTATTATTATTATTATTATTATTATTATTATTATATATTATTTAATTTTTCTTTAACTTTCTTCTTTATAGAAGGCATGAAAAAGTCACATAAAAGAAGGCGACATTGTTCAATGCATATTTTTTTTCTGGAAGAATTGAATGACCAATATTTTTATATCAGATCATAATGGGCTGGGAAATAGAAAATGTTTGATAAATTTTTTTTTTGGTGATACAATTGTGTCAACTAGATTTTCTTTTGCTTCACATTTTGGGAATTTACTTATAATACCAATTGGCTAATCAAAATACATTTTATCTGAATGGATTAACAAAACTATTTTACTTTTTTCAGGGTGGCTATTGTTGTTAATCCAGATTATTTACCTCCTGGCACGTCCGTTGCTCGCCGTTTTGCGCCAGGGAAATCTGAAGAAATGAACGATTTAAAGGATAAGTGAAGGTGGAAATAAGATCATGGAGTTAATTGGTTCATTGGTTCATCAAACTATTCTCAAGATGTAAGATTGCTATATAAGTTCTGAGCATGGCTGGCTGGCGTTGCTACAAAGGAAGAGCTACAGCGAAAGCAGTTGCTGGAGCTGGTTGCTGCTGGCTACTGCGCTGCGTAAGTTGCTGGCTGCTGGCTGGCCATACAAGGCTACAAGGCTGCTGCTATATATATACCATATATATATATATATATATATATATATATATATAGGGTCGGTAAGGGGTAGCTTCCGAACGAACCAAAAGCATGTATGATGATAAAGTGAAGCGTGTAAGAATAAACGAGCCTAGCGTGCGATTGGTTTAATATTACCAAGGTTGGTCTGTGAGGCAAAGATGAGCGCGTTATGTCTCCTGGTCATTCAATTTGTAAGGCGGATGGGGCCTTGAAAGAATTAGAGGTAGGTGGCACTGGAGAGGTGGGTGTTAGAATGATGGAGAATGAAGAAATGGAATGGAATTCTCAGCCTTGTTATATATATAGTATGAGAGAGATACGTATATATATATATATATATATAGTGAGGTTATATATATAAGTTATAGTGGTTAAGGCTGCTACGTTGTTATTGAAAGAGATAGAAAGAAAGATAGTTAAGAGAGAAAGAAAGAGTATATATAAGAGAGAGATATATATATATATATATATATCACTCCCCCCTCATGGTTCAATTTTTACTGCAGAACCAATAGCTATAATAATTGCTCTTTCTCGAATTTTATTCCTAAATGAGACTTCACTTTTTAATATTTATCTGATTCGCTCAGCGCCTCCAGGCGCTCAAAGCCCCCTACCCAAAGCAATAATGGTATCCTCTGTCCATCTCCCTCCGGTTGATTCACTTTGCTAGAAACGAATTACACTGTCTTGGACCCCTCTGACGTAGGGGTGACCGACAGTGAAATCCGCTGGACAGAGGCCAGAGTACCTCTTTCCGTAGCTGTTTATATGTACTTCCTGGACAATCCATTTGACAAGGTCGCCTTCCAGGAACCGATTATTATCTTCAAGTTCTATCGCGGGCTTCTTTGTTCCGCTACTTGAAGAGTATGTAGGCAAGATCAGCTAGGTGAAACTTAGAAACACAAGCTGAACAACCGTGGTCCCCCTCACCCACAAAACAAGTCTGCAGTGCATGATTCTGCCGCCTTCGCATTGGTCAACAATATTACGCAACAAGAATCTTCCAACCTAATTTTGCCGTCGACACCCCACCCAGAATCTGTTCAAAACATCTAGACTCCATCCTCCACCGCCATTTTCCACACCTGAGTAGTTCACATCCCTAAAAGGGTATCTGATGTCTTGTCTGAATTGTCCCACTTCAATAGTTGTGCAATATTTTCCTTCAGGAGTGAAATATCCTATATGATTATTTATTTTATTTATTTTTTGACATATAACGCCTCGTGGCGTTTAGGAGGTTGACTCGCCGACTCTCATGCGAGAGGACGCTTGTTCAATCCTCTACGTAGCAATCTGAGTTTTATCTTCCTGGGGTAAAACTCGGCTGCGAACACGTTGGTGGCGACAGGCTTGGGATAGCCGGCCTTAAAGTTCGATTTCCTGTAGTCCCACGTGTAACCCTCTGAGAAGGGGAAAAAGCATGTTAAAAGGAAGTTTTTTAATAAAATTATGTTAGGACTCGCTTTTTTTTGACATGTATTAATAGAAATTTGCAAGACTTCTTTTTTTTTCTTTTTTGACATTTTAATAACATTTTTCTCCTAGATGAGCTACGTCAGTAGAATTCAGTTTTTTTGTATTGTAATAGTTATGGTTATTTAATTAATGTTAAATACTAAATTATGAATTATTTTCAGATTGTAGCAAAGAAAATTAGTGAAGAGTCTAATATTATGTCTTTGATTAATGATCTCGTCTCTCATCCTAGAATTTTAAAAGAGTTTTATGGCTTGAATATCTCTAAGCAAGAAGTTTTGGAAGACATGAAGCAATTTGTTCCACTTATAAAGTCTTGGAATGAAAATTATTTAAAAAATGGTATTGTTCATTTTAATTTTTTTTTTTAGACTTTGTAACCTGAATTTTCCATAATTTCATTAAGTTATTGCCATAATATTTATAGTTTTCATTAAATTTAAGTTGTTTGCCCTTGGGATATATTTTAGTTTAAAATTTTTGCTGCTGTTAGAAGGCTAAATATTTCATTACACCGTTTTATGGTAAGATGCATTCTCTATTTTCATAACTAATTATTTGAGTTACCTTTAGTCTTTTGTACAATCTTTCATTGCTTCAGTTCACCAAATACATAACTTGCATAATCTTGTAGCACTTTATTTCTAATGATAAAGCTCATATGGTGCATTAAATTGTTAACTTTGTTGTCATTAGAACACAGAAGTATTAAATGCATTATGGAGCAATTGAAAAAGTGGAGGATATATATGATATATACCTATATATAATATATAGTATATATAACTATATATAAATTTTAATATAAAATTTATTTAATAATTATATATATATAATATATATATATATTATATTATATTAAGTGTGAATCGTAAAGGTATATCTGGAATGTCAGAGGAATAAATGTTGAGGAGAGAGGTGATTTAGAAATGGCAAATTTGATTTCCTCGCTGTGACTGAAACAAAAATGAAAGGAAACGATGAAAATGAGTGGTGTGTTGTGGGTGAATGTGTATGTGCTGGTGTGGAACAGGAATGAGAAGGGAGAGGAGTTGCAATTCTAATGAGTGACTTGTGGTACAGAGCTATGGTAGATTTTGTGTGTGAGTGTAGTAGAATTCTATTGGTTAGATTTAAGTTTGAAAAGGTCAAGGTATATGTGGTTGTTACGTATGGTCCATCCGAGGGTAATGATGAAGAGATAGTCATTTTCTGGGATAATCTGAATGATATTTTGTATGGCGTGAGTAGGAGCTTCAGATTGATTGTGTTGGGTGATTTATATGATTGGGTAGGTGATCATAAAAGGGATGGTATAACAAGTCGCTTTGAGGTGTTGGGAGAAAATGAGAATGGTAGGAAGGTGATTGATTTCTGTGAAGAGAGAGATATGTGTGTAAGTAATACTTTCTTGAAACATAAGTATACTAGAGTTCTAGAGTTGGTGTAGGTAAGAAAGTGGTATCGAAGTGAAAAGTATGAATTGATTTTGTGTTGGCGAAGGAGATGTTGAAGTATATGTTGGATGTTAAATCAGTGATGGAGTTAGGAATGGGATTATCGGATCATTATGCTGTTTTATGTAAAGTTAAGTTAGGGGGTGCGTGGGAGAGGAAGGTGGATAAGAGGGAAGTATTAAGAGTGAGAAGTTAGGTGAACAAAGCAATAAGAATAAGTATTTAAGTGTGCTTGCAAGTTAATTGGTTTAATGTAAACAAGTAGAACTGAACAAATCTGGAGGCAAATGAAGGAAGCTGTAATTAGTAGTGCGAAAGAAGTATGTGGATGTGCTTAAGTAGGAAGTAAGAATTTTAAAAGTGGGTGGTGGAATGAAGAGGTGGATGCAGCTGGTTTAAAGTAAAAAGAAAGTGTGTTGAATGTACTAAGCCATGAGGGTTGTTAAAAGAGAGATGTGTTGGAATTATTAGAGGAAAAAAGGATAAAAAAGATCATACGTAGGGGAAAAAGAGGTAAATGAAACAGTTTGGAGAGGGAGGATAAATGGGGATTACAAGGAAATAGGAAGCCTGCTGAAAGGGAAGCGCGAAAGTTAAGAATGAGAATAAGGGGAATCTGCTTAGAATAATGAATAGGGATGGTGCTTTTGTAACTGAGAATGGATGTGAGGGGAGGTGGGGAGGGACACACTTCCAAAATCTGTAACATTGGCAGGTGGATGAAGAGGTGATATGAATGTGTGTGGGTTTGATTGCAAGAAAGAATATTTTATTTTGGGGATGAGGTCATTGGTAAGGAAGAGGTAATGTAGAGTGAGAAAGTTGAAAAAATGGTAAATTGGGTTTAATGAGAATTACTGTGAAATGAAATCAAGAACGGAGCGAGAATGATGATTGATTGGATTTGGAAGTTGTGTAACAAAGCGTTTATATAGGGTATAGTTCCGAGGGATTTGAGGAGAGCAGTACCCTTATATAAAGGTAAGGAGGATAAGGGTAGCTGTAGGAATTATAGAGGAATTAGTTTATTGAGTGTTGTAGGGAAGGTATATGCTGGTATTTTGGTCGAAAGAGTGCATCTAGTGACAAAAGCACTGATTGGTGAAGAATAGAGTGCGTTTAGAAGTGGTAGAGGATGTGTGGATCAAATCATTACATTGAAACAACTGATTGAGAAAAATGAGAGGATTAATGCCTACCGCAGTAGGTTCTTGGTCAAGGGAAATTAATTTATATGTATTTCCTAATAAAGTGGATTAGAGTGGGCAGATTATCTAGCCTTGATAGCAAGCCCTTCTTTGGTTCATTTGTAAATTCTAGCCACCGTGTACTTGGTTTTGAACCCAAATAGGTGGACCTTCTTTACTAGAAGCATGAGAGAAAGAAAGAGTTGTGTGATTTGTATGTTATAATAGACTTCTGTTGTATGTGTTGTCTATATATTTAGTGATGTGTGGGTTATAAGATTAGTGTTATTCACTATGCCGTAAACTGTAATTAAATATTACAGGAAACCCTATTTACTGCAATTTTTGGTGCCCGTTCAGGTAGCTGGACTGAGATTCAAACTCCCGCTCTTGCGAGAGGAAAACTACTATGCTAAAGCAAGAAAAAGCTCGCTTTAATTCACTGAACCACTTAGAACTTCTGAACTATATATATTATATATATATATTATATATATATATATATATATTATATATATATAATATTAATATATCTATATAATACTTTTATATATAGTATATATATATATATATATATATATAATATATATATATGATTATATATAATATTATATATATTAGTGATGCAGGTAACATCGCATCCGCGGAAGCATCCGCACATTATTAAGATCCGCATCCGCGCTTCCCTGCGGATTTTGCGCGGATGTTTATTGTCGAATTTGATAAAGAATTTTATAATAAGAAGATACTTAAGATGAATCTGAAAATAAAATAAAAAGATGTAAATGGAGTTGAAAGCAATTCAAAAACGGTTTGATATTCCATATCTTAATGTTATGAAAGACATTCCAACTCGCTGGAATAGTACACTTCTATGATGGAAAGAAGTATTTGCTAAAGGAACGTTCTTGCTTGTGACGCAGTTTACCGCCGGGGGGTTTGGCAATTTCGTATATAGGCAAGTGAAAAAAGTTAACAATCTTATTAATTTGGAAAGTGACATCATATCACACTGCAATAAGCTATTGAAACCATTTGAAGAACTAAAAAAAATCAGCGCCTCTACAGCTTCTGACTCTTATGTAATACATTAATCTCAACGAAGGAATGTATTTATGAAGCCATCTTCAATGGAAAAGGATGAATGCTTTAAAGAATGAAAGATGTTAATTAAACTAGGGCTAGAAAAACGCTTTGGTTCTGTGGAAACTAATGACTTATACTATTGCAACTTATTAGATTCCCGTTATAAGCAAGTTTTTTTGTAAGATAATTAGAACCCGTTAAATGTTAACTTTGTGGTTCGCAGTTAAAAAAGCTTCAATCCGAGCAGCCTATTAATTCCGCCCATTAAAAGGAAAACACAAAATCTACAGAACAACACCTTCTACAAGTAAATCAATAAGATTCACTGGAAGAATTTCTACGTCCAGTAGTATCGATGAAGAAACACACGCATTTATCAAAAGATGTAGTGCAAATGATTGAAACTATCAACCAAGGAAAATAGACTAAGATGCAAATATGATGATCCATCAGTTGTGGAAAGTTAACAACAATGGTTTACCCACGCTTGAGTAAACATTGCAAGGAAAAACTTCAATCGAACAGTCTATTAATTAGCCATCCACTTAAAGGAAAAAAAAGAAAATACAGACCAACATCTTCTGTCAAGTAATCAATAACAGATGTCACTGGAGAATATTCGTAACAGTCAGTAGTGAATGAAGAAAACACACGCATTTATCTAAAAAGATGCAGTGCAAAAAACTTGAAAACTACATCCCAAAGAAAAACGACTAGATACAAATCAAAATGACGATCTATTTGTTGGTGGGTGTTAATTAAGCAAAATGCAAAATTTTACCACGGCTTAAGTAAACTTGCAAAGGAACTGACCTAGCCTGTCCTTCCAAGCTAGTGTTCCCAGTGGAGAGTATTTAGCATCTGTGGCTAATATATGATGAAATGAGAACAGACTCTCAGCAGAAAACGGCGAAAAATTGATGTTCTCAAGCACAACCTTTGTTTTTGGATTTCAATACTAGTGCAAAAAGTATATAATCTGTAAAATCTTTTCATTAAGGTCGAGTTAGGAGAAGAGGTTGTGGGGTCATTTGATTGGGTTCCGTCTGCACTGGTAAACATTAAATATTAATAGATTGTGCCTAAAAACAGATTATTATATATATTATATATATTATTATAATAATATATAATATATATATATCCCGTATATTATTTATATATATATATATATATATTATATATATATATAGTAGTATGATATATATATAGTATATATATATATTATATATATATATATATATATAATATATATATATAATATATATTATATACTATTAAACATCCGCAGATCCGCGGATGTTAATATTATATATATATATGTAAACATCGCTCGCGGATGTTAAAATCACAACATCCATCCGAACGCGGATGCGAAAAAAATGCATCTCGCAATCACTAAGTATATATAGCTAATATATTATATATATATATATATATATATTTATATATATATATAAGTATATCATATTTATAATATATATATATACTATATAATAAGGTATATATATATTTATAATAATATATTGTAATATAAGGTCAATTTGGAAGTCGCAAATTCGCAGAAAATACTGGACAGGGAAGATAACTGGTGTTAAAGACATAGAGGAAAATTTTTGGTCTCCAAGATTTGGACTGAAAGGAAAAATTGATCTTACAGTTGAAACAGAAGTAGGAAATACTAATAAGGTGAATAATTTATTTTGATTTACAAGTATATATATATTTATTTTAATAGGTTCTTTATTTAATTTTGTTTTTGTTATTTGCTATCTTGATATTATTTCAAGAAAGATATTGAAAGATTATCAGAGATCGTAGCTATGATAAAACAGAAACTCTTAGTCCCATTTCTTATATAGTTTTTCATTTTACATATTGTTACTATTCTCCTAATGCTGAAATTTTTGTTTCAATAATTATAGCAAAAATTAAATCAAATCAATCAATAATAAATGAATTGGCTTGTGTATCAATGATTATAGTATCAATTAAATAATCTTCTTCAGAATTATATACATAGAGAAAAATATAAAACTAAAAATCCTCATAAGTTGCTTACATTTTTAAATGCCATTTTTTAATAGTATTTTATAGAAAAAATTGTTAGTTCCATTGGTTTTAATGTATTCAGTATTTATTATTTGTTTAGTAATATATTAAATTATTCTTTTGCTAGGCGTGAAATAGGTGTAGATTATTATTTCCTGTATTGGACGATTAAATATCCTATTAAACGTTTGTCTACTCCTACAATTTAATTCAAACCCATTTTATTCCAGTAAATTGACAATGATTTTAGTTTATATCTGAATTTTATTAAATATATTGAGTACTTTAAAAAGCAGATTCGTGTTACTAATTCTGTCGTGGGCGAGTATCTTCATAATATGTCTTTGATACTAGTTATCACTAATTTTACTTTCTGTGAAATTTGCAAACCTTCTCTATTTACTTTTTGTTTGAAGATGATGGAATTATTAATAAATTTGTTTTAATTGGATTAAAAATGGTGACAAAATGAAGTTGTAAATTAATGAGAGAAATAGTTTAGAAATTATGTGACAATTTAAAAAGTTAATTCATCATCATCTATACCACTGCACTGTGCCAAAAGTATTTGTAAGTTAATAGTTTGGATAAGCTCTCACATATAATTGATTAACGAAGTCATTAGGATTAAGATGAAGGCCCATGGTGCCTTGTGAGATAAGCGACGTAGTATGATTCTTTTGTCTGCATCGATCCTATTATTGATTTATTAGCTACTATTCCACGCGGTGATAACAGTGTGGATGTTGATCAGGCCAAAGAATATGATGATTAACCGTTGAAATGCTATCGGAAATGCTGTCGGATAAAACGGTTAAGAGTTCAGATACTATGCATCATACAATCTTAAAATTCTTCTATTAATTAAAGGCCTGATCACAATAACGTCAGGAAGGTAGATACTAAAGTATCTATTGAAATGACTTGAATATAAATTAATTCCATCTATTCTACACTTGTTTGTCTATTTGTTAATGGTGGGTAAGATAATTTCTTCTATGAAGAAACGATAGGGATACATTTAAATTCTGGGGTTTACATTGATCTAGTATTCTACTCCTTAACAAGGGTAAGGCGTGTTAAAAGATCATTTTTAGCTTATGTATCTTCAACTAAAACACTAGAGGTACTATTTTCTTTATATTTTTCATCGCCTTTTTAGATCTTACATTGAGATTAATAAACTGGGAAACCTTCATTTCTCTGCAGACGCACAACAGGTCACAGTCACTCTCTTTGTATAACTTAACAAGCTCTCAAGAAACTCTTGGCTACATCAGTTTACAGATCTTATTTATATTTCTTGTTTGCTCTTGTCTGTATTATTATTAATTACTACAATTTATTACAAAATATTCATTATTTTAATTTTCTCTTTGATGAAGTTCAATTGTAATTAATAATTTTGCTCAGCCTTTCTTAAAATAAAATACGCGGTTATCAAGACACCATAATTCTTCTCTTACAAATTGAGACAATTATAATTTACTAATTATCAAGTACAAATATCTTTAATGTATAAGATCGCATAAAAAGATTAACATATGATCTAACTTATGTTCTAATTATATAGTTGCTATATAAAAGCAACCCCTCTAAGATAGAAGATGAAGAAGTTTGCTTACATTGACCTT
>JABUQX010125200.1:0-25238 GCA_015478945.1 Trachelipus rathkii
AGCGAAATTGATCCTTCAGATCTTTCCCAGGTTTGGGAATAGGGATTACAAAAGCTGTAGTCCAAATAGATGGAAAAGAGGATTCAATCCAGATTGTTATACAAATCCAGCAAAAACGCTGATGCAGAAGGGTGAATATGATGCAGCATTATGTAAGAAATCATGTCTGGGTCAAGGGTAGGGGTGTACTGGAACTGAAATTTTCATTTCCGGATGGAAAAGGAATTAGCCAAAATCCCCCAAAAAATTTGGGGAATTCCGGACGGACGGATTTCTTATGAAATTTGTTTACTATAAGAAATGTAAAAAAAATATATTTTATATATAATTTCCAATAAATATCTTAACATTAGTAAACGAACTTCATGACAAGTGAAAATCATACATCGAAGGGAATATATGAAGTCCAATAAAATTTTAATAGTAACGGAGAGTCTTGTTTTTCTAGAAAGGGGAAACAAAAGGCAATAGATCCATAGGTGAGATAAGTTGAGTTAGAGGAGAGTGTTCTCACCAAAAAGATTTTGACATAATAATATTTAAAACTTACAAATACTTTGGTTATAAAAAAAATAATAATGACACTCCAGATATAAAAATATGCACATATGCAAAATAAATAATTGATCAGACAAGGCATCAAGCGCTACCAACTTTATGCAACTCAATTAATAAGGAATGAAAGCGAAAAGATCAAAATTTAAATAAATTTTATTTATATGAAACTTTGTAATTTAGATTACGCTTGACCATCCAATAACTTCTTAAAATATTAAAATAAAATGACTATATATACTTTTCAGTTATTTCAGAATCAACAAATTATACTAAACATTTAGAACGCAGAAATTGTGTATTCTTCTGTACAATTGACTTGTTCTAGAAATCAATTTTCGATTTAAATAACATAAAAGTAAATAATTTATTATTTGGTGCGCTTAAACTTACAGATTATGAATTTATTCAAAAATATTATTTATATATATAATATACAATTAATATATAGTCTATGCAGTATTTTAACTACATTTTTCATTAATAAATAATAATAATCAAATATATAATAATAATAATATATTATATCTAAGTTTTTGGAACAGACGACCATCAGAACTTAGTTCAAAAATAAGTCCGAAACAGTTTCATTGGTTTCATGAACTCAACCAATCAACATCTTTCAAGTTTCACTGAAACTGCTTCGAATTCTTTTAAAAATGAAAGAGTTATATATCATCACGCTTTCTTTTCTTATCAAATAATAAATGTTTGTTTTACCTTTTTTATTGGTATTACCATCTTGGCTCACCATTTTGAGCAATTGGTACATTTTGCTTTGTGTATGATAAAAAATTGGCCTATATTTCAGTTGTTTTCCGTAAGATTTGATAATGAACAAATGTGTGTGGATAATACGATTTACTTAAATAGCTCAGTGATACGTTGTCTGCCACTAATGTGGATTAGGAAAATTGAACTTTTGAGACAGCTCTAGAGTTATTGCGGTCGTTCAGCGGGTTACCAAAATACTACTTTAAATCTATGTTTCAAAGAAAGAGTAGCTTACTTTTTCGTATTTAAGCATTTCGTTATAACATGATTTGCGGCATATTTTTTCTGTACAATCAACATGTTCCTTTACCCTTTTCCCAATTACCTCCCTATTTCTTTGTTCTCCCTTCTTTTCCTCTCGGTCAATTCTTCCCTAATCTATCAACATCTTCTTTGTTTTTTTTCTGTGTCTCTTTCGACACTCTTCACCCTTTTCTGCTAACTCCTATCGTCTTCCTTGCACCCAATAATCAAGACATGAAGATCTATTGACCATGTGTCTTCTTCATTCATAATGCTATCTACTTCTATCAATAGTTCTAAACTTCTGTCCTTTTTTCGCTGACATTCCATTCTTTAATCACTGAAGGTGTGTTCCTATCTCTCGCACATAACGATTTTATTATCCAATCACTTTTCCATGCTGCGATGTTTATTCTTATAACTCATTTTCAACTTGATTGGTTGGCCTTAACCATATTTGACCGAGTAACTTTTCGTGATCCCGGTGTCTTACTTTCATCCTTATAAGTATTTATGCAAATGACTTTTCTCATCATCAAACTCGTTCAATAATTTGCTCTTCCTTTTTCCACTTTTATCTGAACGTGTCCGCAATAAATTTGACTGTCCATTCATACTGACTGAGGCACCATACTTGAACCATTCTCCTCTGCGTTTCGTATACCATACAACTTCTTTACATATAACTTTTACTTCCTCTCTTTGAGACATCGATCTTTCTTTCCTCATTATATATTTGCAGGACTTCTACTTTCTGATGCAGTATATGGTTTCTGCGAGGTGCCTTCAGGACTACGCGCGTGGCGGATCACAGTGTTTGAGGACATAATGGTGTACTTCCATGGAGATTGTGGTGAGATTGGTCCGATCAGGTGGATGAACACTTTGAATGTCTACAATGATGGGCATTGGGCAGCAGAGGTATATATTTACTGACCTTTCCGGGCAGTTTCTCTGGATATATAAAACGAGTAACAGTGCTTAGTTAACGATACCAAATATAATGTTGCCAGAAGAAACTGTTGGTAATTTACTAGTCTTCTTTACCTTATGACCCACCGTAAGAGTTCATCGGTGGTGCCTCTTCATGACTTTATTCTGTAGCTCTTTCGTTACAGACAAAAGTAAACCTTTCCTGGTTGGTTTCTAATCTCCTTTTTGATACCAACCTTCTTTAACTATATACTGTTTTTCCTTTTCATGACCTCATACCCTGTAAGAGTGGTCATTTTCTGTTTAATTTTAAAATGTGGTCCTTAATTAGCTTTTGTATCTTCATACGCATGGGTTTTTTCCTTACTCCCACATTACATACCCCCTTCTCAGAATATTCGTGGGTGACTGGTCAGATCAGCTTCATCCTCATATCTTCATAAGCCGACACTGTTCTCGGTCAGATCAGTTGTGTCTAACCATTGATTACTCTGGACTCCACATTTGTTGTCTTCTAACCCCATCTAATATGATAAGGCTTTCAACTATCATCGCTTTCCGCTGTAACTTCATCCGACTTTCGTGATACATTTGGACGCCGTCAAACCTTAGTGATGCTCCATGGTTGCAGCGACCCATCTTTATTACTGATGTAAAACGATTGGTGGAGTGAAGCGTTTTGTAAATATCATCTCCAAACTAGACATTACAAAATTATGATCTTGGTTAGGTAGGTTTTCTTGTGAACCTTCTTCCCCACAGCCGTTCTCTAGCGATGTGGGGACAGCCATACTTCTTATTTTGAACCGACGTCTATTTGAGGCTGATCATGGTGGATCCCAGAAGATTAGGGCTGACTTTGGCAATGCTTCCTTTAGCATTACCCGATGACAAATCATATTAAACCTCGGGCATACCTCGCTGGCGTTATCCATACGTAATAAAGGGGTATACACATGATACTTGGAAGAGGATCTGAAATCACGATATGGTCTACAACGTATTTTTATGTTGTTTCAAAAATAAACTTTTCGGGTAAAACCTTGTTCCCAACCGCAACACTACGTTGCCCCAGTATGTCGGAGGGTTTTGACATTAGATGCATTCTCCGTTCATAGTTATCCGTGGAGCGGCAGGATAGGTGTAGACGGTATCATGGGCCTTTGGGTAATGAGGGGTGGGATTGCTCTGATGCCATATTTTTGCGGTTATAAGACCGGGAAGCTCCTCAGTGCTATTTGTTTCTTTTTTGTCCTCCCCCTGATTCTTCTTGCACTACTACTGTTGTTGAAATAAGAGGGGCTCGGACAGTTCTTTTGCGAGATGCCCCCTACTTTTGACCACTTAAAGACGTCGATCATCCTCTCCTCAGTTACTGCTATCGGACGATAAGTTCTGTTCGCGCTTCCCTCCGATCACTGCTTTCATTGTTAGTTCTACTCCGATGCCCTTGTTGGTTGCTACCTTTTATGATTACCGATCGTTGCAGTAATCATTGTTTATGATTCTAAGATTTAATTCATTGTTATGATTGTGATTTTACAACCGTGATTTGTGTTTTTGCGTGTGACCTATTTGACCTGTACACCTCAAAGCGATTGCGCTTCCATGTATCTTAGAAAAGATATTATCTTTATGGTTGCGTTCCTTTCCGTCTCCTTAATAAGTTGCGAGTTTTTGAAACGTATTCCAAATCTTATCACCGGAAAAAATTACAATAAGCTATAGGGTGTCAGTGTTAAATCTGCTGCTTGTTACATTTATGAGAAGTGAATAATCCTTGTACTAACATTATCATCTTCCGTAGGAGTTATTGTTTTATACTTCGTACAGTAATCCATTTACGTGAGCATCCGTCTCCATAAAGTATTTATAGACTTCATAGCTCTTCACTCTTAAAGTCATCTTATGTGGGTACTCACTCGACCAGTTGCATTGTTAGGAAATTCTAAACCGCTCGGCTTTTCCACAGGGATATCGTTTCGCCTCTGCTTGCTTTCAAAATTGACAGATATTCCTACAATATATGTTTTCTTTGTCGAGAAGGTACATTGACTTTCGGATACCTTATTAGCATAGGAAGTACTATGGCTGATCTGTGGATGCTATTATCGGTCATGTGAAGCTGTTTTTTTCCCAGATGCAGCTTCATCTGTATATCTTGATTCTTCGATGCTAACTTACTTCTGAGCTTAGCTTAATCTTGGCTTTTCTACTCCGTTCAGATTCACGACTTACTTTCCTCGTTTCCAGTCAGCTTCAGCTTAGCTTTCTCTTCCTGTCTTATGCCTCAGGCATAGACTTCTCATTCTAGAATGCGCGTAGCCTACTTCCTCCTAAAGAAGGGGCTAATCTTTTGTCCCTCAGCCATACATTATGTTGATTCGAGAGAGCTTTGAGCGCTCGGTCTTTTAATAAAGCAGTGTCTCCTTACATAAAACTTGTTATACACTCTCCATAAATAGCGATTAGATGTAGATATTATGACTTTGTGTATACAAACAAATTACAAAGATATATTGTTCGTAAACAGAGTCACTTTGCAACGCACGAATCACAATCCACTTTTTCCTACAAAATTCGAATTTTAGCTTTCACTGATAGATCTAAAAAAAAATTTCTAACCGCAAAACTTACAAATGTATATATATATTACTATTATATATATTATAGTAATATATATAATATATAACATATATAGTTATATTACATAATATATATATATATTCCATATTTTTCCATGTTTACAATTGAACAAGTAGCCACTACAAACTTACTTCATAATTTCTAAATTATATATTATATATATATACTATATATATAAATACTACAATTAGGGATGCTATCGATATCACGGTCAGGTTGCGAGTTCCGGCTTTTTAAATGATTCCGCTCGGCGGAGCCAATAGTCGGCGTTTCAGGGCGAGACGTATATTTTTAGAGGTAATTGAAATAAAAAGTTATGATTCATTGAAAGTATAATGAGACATTTTGAAATAAATTTTTAGAAGAAATCTTTGCATACAAAAGTGAAAAAATTATTTGAATATTTTTTTGCTGTAAAGTATTTATTTAGGTAACTAAATATAAAATAATATTATATATAATATTTATATAATATGATGGGCCTATTAAAAGTATCCTTAAATTAAAAAATTCTTGAATAATCTGATTAAAAGGAATTGATACAAAATGTGTGATAGGCTGACAACGTTTCGCTTTTGATCAACAAGCAGTTCAATTTTAATAAGACCTTGATATAAGAAATTGGTAAAAGAACTTTATTAAAATACTGCCATAATGAGCCAATTAGGATTATGATTATTGCTTATTATAAAATTTAAAGAGCTTTTAAGTTTTTAAAACTAAATTTCAAACTATACCTTATATATATTATATATATATATATATAATATATATATTAATATATACTTATATTATATTTATACTATTATATATATATATTATATATTATATAATTAATATATATCATATATATATCATATATTATATATATATATATATATCTATATTATACAAAGTGCATGAAGATGTTATCTGGAACTGTATAAAGTACAAAAATACTTTTTGAGAACTAAATTATTTGTTAAACCATAGTCAGCGAAAAAGGAAAGTTAATAGGACTTATGAGCATTGCTATTGTAGGTAACCATCCTAATATTTAAAATCAAATGATCTTAAATTTAAATGATGAAGCAAAACAGGAGCTAATCAGCTAGCGTTGGAGAAAGACGATCCTTTTACTTGTATAAATATTTCCTGCATTGGCTTAGACATCTCATTCTCGCTGAATATACTGATGAGGTGGGCAGCAGGAAGATATTCTGCCTAGTAATTAGATAAAGAAATGCAAATCAGAAATAAAGAGGCTTTTCTTTTCATTTCACCATAAAGTGATCAGGAATACGATTTTTCGTTCCATAATTGGTGCTCAAAATATTTTCTAAGTTATTTGAATAGTATTTTCTATTCATGTTGTTGATTCTTCATCACTGCTGTTCTTACGTTGCATTTTAGATTTTTTACTTCTTTGATCATTTCCCTTGGGTTTGATTGTATATGATATTCTTTCATGTTTCTTAGAGATTTTCTTGTAGCATGTATCAAAAGCACTCCAGATAACTGAATGTGTTTTTCTTTAAATCATCGTACGTTCCATTGTTCCAGATCTGGAAGTGAATCTTATGATATCAGCATTGTGATATATTTTTCCCGAATCAGAATCTGAAACTATATACGATTTTATCTTTTAGCTTTTATATACGAGTTTAAATCTTTTTGAAGAATATGTGCGCTCTTCCCATCAACATAATCAAAGGGGTAATTTGTAAATTGTCGGTTAGACATGTTGAAGTACATATAAAAGTTTCTCTCTATTAATGGTATAAATATGTTCAAGCTACAGAATTTATATAGTTCATCTTATTCATAGTTTACTGTGAATACAAAGTCTACTCTCTTATTCCTGCGGTATTGAAAAGTATAAGTCTACAGCATCACTCATTATGTGTTTTAGTAATTCTTCAAATAGTTGTATTAGAATAATAATTAATATATTATGTAGCTTCAGTGATTATCCATTTAGATATTATGATTGCTTCGGACATTGAAAGAATATATAGTAAATTGCAGATGTTTGCTCTATGATCTTTGCAGGCATTATAATATGAGTGATTCGTATGTTTCATAGTGGTGTAAATATTGGTTTTGTATATGGCAAATTTTGAAGGAAGTTTTGAATTTCAGTTAACTTAGTTGTAGCTAATTGGTGATCTAGAATAAAACATGACGATACAATTTTCCCTAACATAAGTATTAATCTTGTAGTTAGATTTTAGAAATATGAGCAATCATGATATTACTAGCTGTAGGAATGATAGAGACATTTAATACTGTCGCTTCTCATACACTTTTGTAATGTTTAGGTGCTTTGTTAGGACATGAATATATTTTTTTTTTAAATCCAGTCTTAAAGTATTCTCTCATTTTTTATAGACATTATATTTTCTGCTGAGGTGGGAAAGTCAATATAACTATGATTTGTTAATAGTCCATTCTTTCTTTGAAATCTATTTATCATCATGCCCGACATACTTATAAAGCTTTCATTTGTTATAATGAGCAAGTCAAAATATATGATTTAATGATAGTTAGCTATGATATTTCTTGCAGCTGAAGTTGTGTTTGTTCTTATTACTTTTATATATTTGTGTGGGATAATCTCTTCTGAACAGTACCTCTTGAATAGATTTATATTGTGACTACATGATTGTAATAATCTTTAAGACCCATGTTTGCACAAAGAATGTGCAGATTGTCCACATGCAATCATTTCACCAAATTTTGTGGTCAAACGTAACATGTTTGTGTATCCATTAATTGGTCCCACATGCTTTTTGTTTAATCAGTTATTTCAAACAGTGCAAGCTAGAAATCTTTTTTTTTAATAGAGGTAGCAAGTTTGATCGATTGATGACTGGATATCAATCTGCTAATGTCTGTGATTATAAGTTTCTTTAACGGGGCACGTTTCTCTTGAAAGATTCAGACTATTTTTTTGATCTTCAAATATGTGGTTTTATAATATCTTTTTCAAGATGATCAGAAAGTTTTCTGTGGCTCATAATATTTTCAACTCTTTCGTTGGTTTTCTCTTGATACGTAACGTTAACGAGTCAGCAAAGTAGTTCACCTCACGGGTTTAACCTGCTTCAAGGTAGTGTAACTTCTCGTTGGTAGTTAGTTCTAAGGATCCATACGAGGAAGGTGCATGATAATTGATAGGAAGGTCGATTGAGTTTTGGGTTACTATACTATATATTTATTATATATATATATATTTTTTACTTATTATATATATATATTATATTATAATTTATTAATAAATTTATATTATATATATATTATATATATAATATATTTATATATTTTATAGAAGGTAAAGTATATTGGAAATTAATTTTCTCCGGCGGAGACTCCGGCTTCGGACGGAATTTAATTTAATTATCGGCTCGGCCAAAATTATCTCCGTGCAATCACTATATATATAGTATATTATATAAATATAAGTTATATAATATAATTTAATATTAAGTATATATATATAATATATGTATATATATATTATATATTATATATATAATATAATCATTAATTATGCAGTTTTAAACAATTGCAATAACAAATCTACAAAATTTTACGGGGAATCAGTGTTTTCCTTAAGAACGTCAAACAGAGGAATAATTGTGAATTCGCGAAACCTCTTTTGCTCCGCCAATTTTGCAAAGCTTTAACAGACTAATTCTAAAGCATATATTAAATAAAATACTATATTTATTTTATTATTTATATATTATATTATTTTATAAGTAGCATTAAATATAAATTACCAAATTATTTCCAGTGTTTCTCTATTCAGACCGATAAGTGTTGTTGAGATAACAGTATTGTTATTCACCAAGTACGAAAGGAAAATAATAGTTTAATCAATAACAATTATGCAACCGACTATATTAGACTAGTTAAGAAAATATAATACGATATTACCATACATCATATAATAACAATTGAGTATATGAAGTTTGCAACACTTGAAATTTAGTTTAGGCACATCGTGGTTTAGCAAACACTTGTTACTACATTGAGCTCAACGTTTCATAAGAAAAATACTTTCTACAAAGCCTATTGATAAAGTAATAGACGTGAGGTTTAGATATAAGTTCCGATGGGACAGGCATGCCAAGTTTATAATGTAGTGGCGATGGTTTAGTATAAATCTTTGTCATAAAACATACTACTTCCCAACGTATAACCAAATCCTTTGGCAGGCCCGTACAGTCCATAGTAAACCACTAACAATGAATTCTCAATTCTGTATTGTGCATTTAGCTCTGTTTAAAATGAGTTTACTGCCATTATAATAAAGAAATATAACTTTAAAGAAATCACAACTTATCTCCCTGAGATTTCAGAGTGAACAAACGGTTTTGACCCAGTTCTTTAGCCTTATGTGAAAACAGTTCAGATTCATACTTTTTCTTATCTAGATTGATGAACAGTTTTATAAATCAGGCCTTATTGTATTGATCATTGAGAATCACGAATGTACCTTTAGCGAACGTAGCTAACTAAGTTATAACTGAATATTTGAATAATGAGAAAAAAAATAAAACACGCTTGTTTGGAGGGACTTAATATAAAACAACCGGCAAAATATATTTATACATTCTACTAAATCAGAAATAATTCTTAATGCATATTAAATATTATATTATGATATAATTATGATTTAGTCTAAAATTTCGGCAGTCTTCACAGATACTGGGTTTTATACCTTGTTCATTGTAAAAAATCAGTGTATTGACCTTAGGGAATGTCGTTGTTGTGTCATTCATATATCATGCGCAATATTATTAACTAATTGAAGTTCTAGTATTAGTATAGCTATTCGTTATAGTACTTTCTAATAGTAAATATTGGTATTTCATGAATCACTAAAGGTTGATTCATAAATCGGGTTAATTACATTGATTAAAGATAAAATAAGTACTTGATGAACTGTGAATTCAGCTAAGGTAAATAGATATAGGGTCAAACGGTTATTATGTATACTTTTGAAAGGGTTCTAATATGGTAGTATAAAGTTTAGTGTAGATATATTATATTTTTAAATAATTATAATAATATTTATGCTCTTAAAGTTGACAACAGTAGCGGTACACTTTAACACAGTTTATTCGTGCGTAGAATGTGTTAGGTTTGTAGATAAAGAGTTAACGAGTGATTAATTCTGTTGATATTATATTAATATGACTTACCAAGACTCGGTGTTGTTAAAGAATTAACTATGAATTTGCGCGGCGTCCCGCCATTGGACTGTGTTAGGTCATGAAGTTTCTCCAAATTTGCTCGGGCGGAATGAGAAGATGAAGAACCAAAACCTGTGAAACCTGAAGGATCGGGAGGTGTTTCTGGAGGGTTCAGATGCGACTCTTCAGTAATATTTTCAAGAACATTTGCATTTGAATCGTCTATGTAGATCATTTTTTTTAAAAGACTAATTACTTATTTTCTAAAATATTTTTAATTTTACGGTATAATTTTATTCTTTAGAAATAAATTTAAAAAAATATTAAAAACCTAAAAAAATCTGGGAAAACAAATTTAGTACATAAGTTATTTTTATAACAATGAAAAAAAATCAAATTTCAACCATATTTCGAACACAAACACTTATTCTCCTTCAGTGTTTTTCCAAAATGTTATAAAGAATAATCTCCATTGCGTATATAATTATCTAATTCTCAGACAACTAGTTATATACATAACGAAAATAGTTTGACACGGTGAATGATTTTAAAGACGTCAAAATTCTTAAATATCTAAACTAAGCAATTAATTGCCCTCTTAAAGAATTTGAGACGCATGTATTGAAAATAATAATCAATGGCTTTGTTGTTCCAAGACAGAAAAGCAGGAAAACTTTTCACTAAATAGGCCATTTACAAAATAGTTTGAAAGAATCACAATTGCTGTAACATGAGATTATTATTTTGTGAGATTTTCACATTCGGAGAATAATACTTACCACACTATAAACATTTATTTATTTCTTATTTTGAATCTCTCTCTCTCTTCATCTCTCTCTCTCTCTTTTCTTGCTCGTCATCATTTTTTTCTTTTCCAACTCTCTCTTCTCTTCTCTCTCTCTTCTCTCTCTCTTCTTCTCTCTTTCTCCTTCTTCATCTCTCGTCTCATCATCCTCAACTCACTCACTCAACTCATCACATTCACGCAAACATTACAGTACATCTCGCCTTCACGTTCACTCACTCACCAGTCTCAGATCTACTCAGATGACCTTACAACATTGACTTCAAAAATCAGTCGCTCGTCGTCAGCATTCGCTTTCGCCTAATGGCCACCTCTCGCTCTCTGCCTCCTCTTCTTCTTCTCCAGTCTCTCTACTCCCCTTCTCTCCTTCTCTTCTCTCCTCTCTCTCTCTCCTCTTCTCTCTCTCTCTCTCTTCTCCTCTCTCTTCTCTTCTCTCCTCTCTTGTATCTCTGCTCGCTTCTCATCTTCCTTCTCATATATTCTAATTTCTTATTTTAATTCCAAGTTTATTTATAAGATATGCACTTTCTTATAATCAAAATGTCTTTTTTAAAATCGCGCACTATTAAATAAGAGAAAGATTTAAAAATGAGTATTTAAACATTTTATGTATTGGAAATGTAGCTTGGTGAGGCATTATTTATTGATGTTCTGCAGTTCTGTTAATAGTTATGAGATGCCCGTTACAAATAAAAAAATATCTGATCAGTTTTGTCACGCTGAAAGACTTCCTACCAATTTTTTGCATTTTCAGTGTTTCAAAATTGATTTAGTATTCTACTCAATACTGGGGTTTCACAAAAGTTTAAATTTTGGCGGATTTAAATCAAGAAATGGTAAAGTGACTTCTAGGAATCTAGTTTTTTTTTTTTTTTTTTTTTTTAAAGAATATTAGTTTTATTTTAGCACCTATACTCATATTTTTTTGAACAATGAGTGATTTTCTGTTTATTTTTGTTTATCTTATCTTACAGTATTTGCTAATTTAAACGACCAAAGTCTTTTCAATTTTTCTTTCGCTGCCCTAACTATTGTAGAACCTTTAAAATGTGATTGTTTTCTTGCCCATATTACTTTCACCTGCCGCTGAAGGAGGTTACTACCGCATGCCTTCCTGTCCGTTTTCTTCAGATATTTTACTTAGTTTTTATATCCTTCAGCGTTCTCTTTCTTCGCTTTACTTTTCATCTCGTGTTTGTGCATTTCTCTCGCTCTGACTCCGGCTCCATTGCAAAATATTCGACTCCGCTGATCTCCTGTATTTAGTTTTTTTCTTCGAAGGCCTGATTTTTATATCTTACCATTCATTTCCCAAGACTCATTCACTTGTAATTTCTTCTTCCATCTTCTCTGCATTTCTTGGTCTAGTTTCTTTTCTTTTCTCTTCTCTTTTATTATTGTTTAAACTTTAATTTATATATTAACGTAAATCTCTCTCTCTCTCTCTCTCTCTCTCTCTCTCCATCTCTTCTATCATTCATCTATCTCTTTCATCCTCGTCTCCTTCTCTCTCTCCTCTCCTACTTGTCTCTCTATCTCTCTCTATTTCTCTAACATCTTTCTATCTCTCTCTCTATCTATTCTCTCTCTCTCTCTATCTCTCTCTCGTCTCACACACACACACTAGAATCACAACAATAGTATATATATTATATACTCATTGACTCATCCACAAGTATATTATATATCACAATATATATTTACTAATATTATTATGTACACATACATAGAAACATTTGGAGCTTCTTTCAGACTGACCCAATTCGTCAACAATTCATTTTACATTTAAATAAACAATTTAAAAAAATATATTTATTTTGTGCAGGTGTTGTAAATGGAAGTGTGAAAATTTGATGTTCCTTTTACCTGATAATATACATATCAGTATTTATGTACATTTTGCTGCTGTTGTTATTTAAATTAAATCTATTTTCACTATTTGATTAACTTCTTATGATATATTATTCATTAATTATATATTATTTTAATCTTATTATTATTATTATTATTATTCATATTATTATTAATTATTATTATTGTTATTTCTTAGTTTATTATTATTTATTAATTATTATTATTTATTATTATTATCGTCTATTTTAGTATAGTTGTTTCGCAGTTCTACTCTTTAGTTTATGAAATTTTGTTAATTTCTTCTCACATCGTGATTTTATATCATTTGAAATAACCAATTCCTATTTCCAGAAATAATAAAAGTGTTTTAAACGTGAAATTTATTTGGTATTTTCAAATGTCCAGTGCAAGCAAAAAAAAAAAGTTACCTTTCTTTTTTTTTTTTTTTTTTTCTATGGCAATTCCTTAGCTTGTTTCGAAATTGTTTTCTCCTGGTGCAACAACCGGCTCCGTAAGCATTTATTTGGTTTTTTTATCCTTAAATCATAAGTTCTGAAAATTACCGAGATTCTTTCCTGTCCGAGAAAACCCAGCGAAAGATTATCTTCAGATTTTTCTAAAATATGGATAATTTTGGAGACGCTGGTTTTACAATACTGCGTACAGTATCGGGTTAGGAAGAGGAGATTCACGTAGCATTAAAGCTCATGAATCATGTTGATAACGACTGGATTCTTTTTCAAGCGGAATAAGAATCATGTTATTCAAAGAACAGAACGATGTATCCCACAGGATGAACTTATTGTAAATAGGGTGTCATAGTTCGAAGGTTAAGAGGAATTGTGTAACTAAGATTTTTGTCACACGCTTTAACCTATGTCCTGGAAAGTCACATAGCTTATGTCGATTTCATTAGCAGGGAAAATCACCACCACTGCGAAGACTGAACATTTAGTAAAAGCCCTGTTCATAGTTTGAAGGTCAAGATTTAACTCTATTTCCGTATTTTAGAGTTTATATATATATATATATAATAATATATCGTAATTTAGATACATATCAGTATTTTGAATAAGTTAAAACAATGCTGATTGATTATATATATATTATCACTTATACTATACCGTAAAGGTGAAGTATAAAATACTGATGACATGCTTTATGTAAGTAATATATAATATCATATAATATAATCCATAATAAATGTATGGAGCTATCAGAAGAGGAGTTACTATCTTCCAGGCCTTGCGAATAGCTATCCTTTCTCTGAGAAAGTCAGGGAAAGTCCACGGGGAAATTGGTCCAGGAGAAGACTTTATTTTGTGGGCATTACAAGATTGTAATAATAAGTGATTGATAAATTTGCTCATCTAAGACTAAAAGAGCGGACATTCCCTTTTTAAGAAAAGGAAGTGGTCCAAAGAAGGTAACGTTACATGAAGGAAACTCGTTTTAATTTGTTGTAAAATGAGATTAGTGTCAGAAAGATTTTTTCATTTGTTTTGACTGGAAGTATTCTTCTGTCTTTCGTCGCTCTACAATGCTCTCTTCTTACTTGTAAATCCACCCCCAAACAAAAAGTACCTGAAAAAGTCAGGAATTGGACCTTGAAAAATTTCGCCCCAACACATATGAAACACAGCAAATGCATACACATTATCATACCATGGAATATATATACTAATTTAGTTATATACTGATATATTTTATTTGAGATATATATATATTTTTATTTTCCTTACTTAGTTATATTATGTTCTTTGAATACGAGTATTTGATTAAAGATGAATGAAAAGGAAATAAAATATTATTTGAAACTATCCATAAATCTCATAACTTTCTTTCAGATTAACTGAATACTTTCGCTTTGAGGTTAACTGTGTGATCAACTATTCTTCCAATCCTGTATCGTTAGTAAGAAGTTTGTTTACAATACGTTTATTCCATTTTTCCGATTATGAAAGGTGATTGGTGATATATAGTTGTGTGTTTATTAAGATACACTGTATGACTTTATGACTTAAATCGATGCTGTTATTATCATTTATTCTTTTTTGGAGGATTTATACTTTTATGAGGTTGTTTTTTTTTTTATTGGAGGTTTTGAACGTAAGGGATTTGTTTGATTATTTATGTGCATGATTGAAGGTATTTATTATTTTTTATTTATTAAAAAATGACTTTAAAGCAAAAAAACATAAAACCTTATATACTTTAACGAACCAGGGTTGGATACGTTCAAACTGAAACCTTGGTTTCACATTTCACTGATTCACAGAATTTACATAATTGTCATCGTACTTTAATATATATTGGAAAAGATTACTTTTATGCTTATGCCAAGTAAATAATGCTGGCGGTTACAAATTACCTAAAGCAAGCTAAGCTTTTTGAATTAAGATTTACATACAACTTGTAAATGCTCAGAACTGTTGGCAAATCATAAATGTCTAGAAAATAGATATTACGAAAGATATCCTCTTGAAGTAAAAAGCCTGTCCACATGGCTCTCATATCTTGGGAATCTAGTATAGTATATGTTATTTTCAATATCAAGCCAGAATAAAGGGGAAACAAAGATTTGAATTTATGGCTAGAGGCATTGTACACCATTATCCAAAAACTGAATCACAGATTCCCTGGATTTCTTAATATTGTGAATGAGAAGCACTATAATAATACTTATTATAACTACTTTGCAGTTAGATGCTCATCTAGTAATACCCTTGGAATATTTAAAATATCTAATTATATTTTTAGGATGGTGATTTGTTCACCTTCTAAAGAGACTTTGATTGAGTTTTTTTTTCTATAAATAGCCTCATGAGAATCAAATGTTATGTATCGGAAATTGTGTGACAAATTATTAAAATTTAAGGACTGATATTCGTTCGCGAATATTATAGAAATAGCCGCATAACAGTGAGAATAAAGTGAGGGAGTTTGTCAATATTAAATTATAGATATACTAATTTTAGTGAGGAGTAATACTTAGAAAGAACTATTAGATTACATGATTATCTCTAAATAGAGAATCAGATGGTCACACAAATTCATTATAAAAGATTCCATGAAATGATATTCATAAATGTTACCTATCACTATGTGATATATATTATATATATATATTTAATCAAAATGATAAATCAACTTGTGACAATTGATAAAGAAGTAACAGTGCCCATAGGAGATATGAAGAAATCTCAAAGAGTCATAAAACTAGAAAGAAAAAGAAGAGAATTACACAAAGAGAAAAAGATAATATTATATCGGGGTACAACATTTGGAGGATCATATAGCAGATATACAATAAATCTCTGAGTAGCATAGAGAAGATGTTAACCACTCGAGTGCAAGGTTTTAACAGAAGACAAGCAATGATAGTCGCTTATTAGTCTTAAATGAAATACAAAGATAATTAACCATAAGCTTGTGAAGAAGAAGTTAACAAGTTATTCAGCTAATGATATTAGGTACGGTCTCCACATACATGTTGAGTGTTCAGAAAGGTGCGAGGGGAGGTAGTGAGTCGTTAGATACTGATAGTGATTGAGTTATCATGTGATGGTTGGGATACGGCTATGTTTACGACACTTAGGCCTAATTATTTGTAACGCGTAGATTGACGAGTTGGCTTTCTAATTTATGATTTTTTCTTTTTTGGTAATACTACACAAGATAGGAAAACTACTCTGTATTTCCCGCCTACACGTTCACTCCCTTCTTTGTTGTAAAAGGGGAAATAAAAATAGGTAAAAACAGAAAGAAAAAGGAGTGCTTGTTTGGACGGTACCTGTAGGCGGTACGGACTGAATGGGATATGAATTTGTATTTTTAATCAAAGCATATGGAAATGGGAAATTTGTACGAGCAAAAAAAAACATAAAAAAAAAAAGCTAATGAAAAAAAAAAAGTAAAAAATAATGTTGAATAAAATAAAAGAAAAAACTATTTTTTTTATATGAAGAAATTCCATAATTCCACCATTTAATTGAAATTGATTGATTGAGATAAGACGGAAGAATTTTAATCTGCAATAGGTAAGAGAATATTTGTATATTTCAAGTGATAATTTCCGAGCAATTAATGATTGTTTAGTACTCAACGTGGGTATAGAAATGCGGATTCTCACGAAAGCACTTTAATCTAACAGATAGTAATAAAATATGATATAAACAATAGTAATAATGGATGTACATAATATACCGTGCCTCGTTGACATAGATAATTATAATAAACTATATTATAATCATAATTTTTTTATATTGATTATTGACTTATATATTGGAAACGATTTAATTTAACTATTTGCGAAAATATAGAAGGTATAGAGATCATTTACATAAAAAAGAATATAGTATTACAAGTACGAATAGAACCAGGAATGTAAAAATATACAATCGAAGTATAATAAGAATATTAACAATCATGTTTTTAACTAACTAATATTGAATAGAATCAAATTAATAAATAATAATAATAATATTATAATAATTGAGTAATGTAAATAATAATAATAAAGCTATAACAATAAACGCTACTACTATATATTATATCAATAAGTATGTAGAATGCCACTATAACTGGTTGATAATACAGTAATAGATAATTAATAATAGATGAAGATAATAGATCCATTATATAATAATAGAATAATATGATGTAATGTATGCACTTGAGAAGGTATATATATAATATGAATGTTTAGAAATTATCATTAACAAAAGTAACAATAAACAATTAAAGAATATCAGAAAGAGATAAAAAAATACAAAAATTATCAAAAATTTATTTAAAATAAGTTGAGTAGATAAAATAATTGATAATTAAAAATAATTAATACAATAATATTAAATAATATAATATATGATAATTATCAATAATATAATGGTCATCACAATGAAACAAGATGTGTAATAAAAAAAAGAATAATTTTGATAATACAATATATAATAATTTGACGAAAATGAATAATTCGCAGTTTTAACATCACTTAGACAATTGAATATTAAGATATAATAATAATAATAATAATAATAATACATATTGTGATAGAGATGGAATAAATTTTATTGATCAATAATTTATTTAAAATTATAATTATGATAAGTAATAATTAAAAAATATTAATGATAATTACCAATAATAATAAATGATGAATAATAAATAATAATAATGAATATTAATAATATCAAATACTAATTATAAATAATAATAATATAATAATATAATAATAAAGTATAAGTAATAATAATTATATATTAATAATAATCATATAATTAATATAGTAACGATATCAGAAGAAATACATTACCAAAGGCATCTATCACAGGATAACATAAAAAAAAAACACCTAATAATTGATCCCATCTTAAACAATCCTGATTTGAAAAGTCAACATCATTTAACCTACTTATAAATTAAGAGATAATCTTTAATCAGGTAATCTACATTTATTTTGATATAGTATACAAAAACCATTGTAATGGTATACAAAGCATAATTATCTTCCAAAATTTGTCCCCTACTTCTCGTAAACACCCTGTTATATAGATATATTATATATTTATATATAATATATAGTATATATAATATAATTTATATATAATATAATTATAATATATATAATTATAATATTATACTATTATTAGGGTATTAATTGTGTAGTGTTGAGTAAAATGTAAATTTAATATGCAACACTACCATATTTTTAGGCATGATGTCCGCGACCTGATATTATTATAATATTATATATATGATATATATATTATATATATATATATAATTATATAATCGTATATATTATGTATATAAATGATATTAACTAATATATATATATATTTATATATATAATATTATTAATATGAATACCTAAAAAAGATTACGCGATACCCCGGATATACTATACTAATTATATTTAGTAATTTATAAAGATTGTTATCTGGTGATGAATAGCTATCAGATAACTACTTGAAACACTATGTTATACTAAGCGAAAAGATAAATATTTATCGAGCTCTATTAATATGTATATTTAGTTGATCGTGGTATTTGGACATATTTAATCATATGCGAATAGATAGTATAGCATCGTAAAATACGAAGACCTAGATTATAGGTACAAGATATTATCAGATTAAACATAACTAATAGCGATAAACGTTAGTCTACGCGTAATTAACGAATTTGCCCACCTGATATATGATATATATATAAAATATATTATATATATACTTATTATATTTATATATATATATTATATACTATTATATATATAATCATATATATATAATTAATTATATATATATTTAAGTATATATGTATATAGATTATAGTAAACTGATCACCTCTTTACTACTATAATTAACATTTGCAAAGATGTTAATAGTATTGATAAAACAATCTACCTCTGAAGTATATATATCATCAAACTGTGGCATTGTCTAGTGTAGGTGGGTTGCTCATATATATTACACCCATAACAGGAAATAGATTTGAGTGCCATTCTTTAACTTTTTAAAGATATGGCATAACGTGGTCAAAGCAACATACGCGTTCATATTGTATTTATGTTAAATAGTCTGCTAGGTATAAGCGCGCATGTTGATTTCAAATTACTCCAGCAGGGTTGAGATTACTCAGAGGAGGGTATTTTGTTATCATTTTATGATATATATTATATATAAAATATATATAATATTATAATATAATATAATATATATAGTATATATATATTATATATATATATTATATGCGATAATATACTTATATATAGATATATATATAGTATTATTCATATATATATGAATATATATATGTAATATATATATATATATTATATATATTATAATATATATATAACTTTGATAGATACGAGTAAGTTATAAGAACAGTATATATGGTTTAGTATGTGATGAATATTTGAGTAAAAATTGCTACATCTCAGGATATTAACTTTAACCATAAATTTTAGAGCTTACACGAATTGGAATTTCTAATTTAAAACCATTTGGATAATATTGGGAATTATAAAGATTAAGCGAATAATTAATTTTTACGCAAAATTTTATCTGTTAGATTTGTTGATGAAAAGGACGTTAGATTACTGTAGATAACAACACAAACGTATCTTCCATACTTCGACTTACAACATTATGTGTGTGTTTTATTGTCTTTTGACTGAAGATATTACCTTTTTTTGGATTGAGTTATAGTTCATCTGATAAGAGAGAAGTAGCGCGTGCGTTAAGAAAAAACCCAACCCAAGAAAGACCATTGGTTATTTAGGAAATTAGATTAGAGAAGACTTGTTATTTGGATAATCAACTGAAGTATTTTTATGTAGTGCGAGATACTGACCTAATCCAGAAAAGTACTGAAGTGAAGACGTTATAATTACTAAAAAAAAAAAACGAGAAAATTGCGTAATCCTGAAAAAGAATTGAACGTAATCTAAGGAAAACAATAAGTATTTACGAGAAGATTATTACGTGTGTTTTTGAACCAACTTATAGCTCGCAAAAAAAGCGAAGATTTTTGAGAGACATCATCATATTGTCAGATGAGAATTACGATTGTATACGAAGGAGAATACACTTCAAGCCTATTTACAGAAGAGAGGCTGATCGAAACCCTTGTAATATTTTCTACGGACATTCAGAAATCAACTATATCTGTTTTTATTTATGATTGATTTCGGTAAAATTACTAAGAGTAATCTCTTTTGTGATCGAGCTAGCTTTAATATTTCGATTTCGCACATGAGTCTTTCTCCTTACTTTGTATTTTTATTTTTTTTTGCTTTTAGTAATTCAAATTATTCACTTTTTTTATTAAAAGATATCGGTATTATTTTGCTTTTCAATTTTATTTTTAACTTTCTGCAATAATTTTTTGAATATATAATTATATATATTATATATATATATATATATATATAATATATATATATATATAATATATTATATAATATATTGATATTATATATTATATATTATATAATCACTATATATATATATATATATATATATACTATATAATATATATATATCCTTAAATGCTATATATATATATTATATATATATATATATATAATATATTATAGTATATATATATATATATATATATATTAATATATATATCTATATATATATTTATCTTCCTTTTTTCCCCAAGACTGGGGGTAAGAGAAGTAAGTAGAAGAATATGGCATAAGTCGAAAAGAAAGCCCAGGCTACCTTACAGGGGCCTCTATAACCTATTAGTGGAGAATTCGGCGCAGTCAGAAAATCCCACCTAGAGTTTCACGGAACCGCGACGGACCATCACTATGACATATCGTCAAGTGTAGGGTTCATCCCCTGCCCAGGTGGGCCACAACCATACCCCCTCACAAACCCGCCATTCACTCATATTATGAACCTTTCTTCTCGCCTCTGGCCAACTCATTCTTTCCTTCGATCAGCATTTTTAACTGCACTCAATCCATTTTTCTTCTGTCTCCCAGCCAGTTGATTCCCAACACACTCACCACTATGCATCCGCTTAACCAACCGACTGTCATTCATCGTTTCCACATGACAAAACCATCTCAACGTACTTTCAATTTATTCTCTCATTTAACCCTTTCTTCACACCACAACAACACACACAACATACTATATATATATATATATATATATATATATATATATATATATAGTATTATATTTTAATATATATATATATATATATATATTATATATATATACTATATATATATATATATTATATTTTTTAAAATATGAAATTAATTTTTCCTTTTTCAGATTCATATATTAATTAAAATAAAAATTATAATAAATTATTATTTTGAAAAACATTTTAATTTTAATTATTAGCCAAACCCAAACCCGTCATGGAAATTTGCTTGGAAATTTTTAATAAAGATAAAAAAAAAGAAGTTTTTTCAAAACGGAATTTATGCCAGGCTTCCATATCAAGAGGTGGAAAAATGGTAAAACTTTTACCACCACAAACATGATAAATCATCTCAAAGATGTCTCATGAAAACTTTTTAAAAGGAAACTGGCAAAGATGAAAATGAAAGTTCCGAGAACCAAGGAATGCTGAATGTTGTGTTCATCAGTAGACAACAGAAACTCATATGCAAAGACAAGTTACTTTACCCTCAAATTCTTAGTAGAAAGATTTTTGGTAATAAAAATTGAAAATTACAAAATACGATTTTCATTAGTGTGTGTGTGTGTGTGTGATGTGTGTGTTGTTGTGTGTGTGCTGTGTGTGTGTGTGTGTGTGTGTGTGTTGTGTGTGTGTGTGTGTGTTGTGTGTGTGTGTGTGTTGTGTGTGTGTGTGTGTGTGGTGTAAAAAGTTGTGTGTGTGTGTGTGTGTGTGTGTGTGTGTGTGTGTGTGTGTGTGTGTGTGTGTGTGTGTGTGTGTGTGTGTGTGTGTGTGTGTGTGGTGTGTGTGTGTGTGTGTGTGTCTGTGTGTGTGGTGTGTTGTGTGTGTGTGTGTGTGTGTGTGTGTGTGTGAGTGTGTGTCGTGTGTGTGTGTGTGGTGTGTGTGTGTGTGGGCAGCCTGTTATTATCCTGAGAACTTTATTTTGAACGGTTCCTAATTTCTGAATATTGGATTTGGATATTGTGGGAGCCCAGGCAGGTGATACGCAATTTAGGAAGTCGTGGAGATATGTCCGTTGTGTGTGTGTGTGTGTGTGTGTGTGTGTGTGTGGTGTGTGTGTGTGTGTGGTGTGTGTGTGTGTGTGTGTGTGTGTGTGTGTGTGTGTGTGTGTTGTGTTGTGTGTGTTTTGTGTGCGTACCTGTGTGTGTGGCTTGGTGTGTGTGTGTGGTTCTGCGTGTTGGTGTGTGCTGATGTGTGCGTGTTGTGTGATTCATGTGGGTGTGCTGTGTAGTTGTGTGTGTGTGTGATGTGGGTGATGTGTGTGTTGTGTGTTGGTGGTGTGTGTGTGTGGTCGTGTGTGTGTGTGTGTGATGCGTGTGGTGATGTAGCTGTGTGATGTGTGTGTCGTGCTGTGTGTGTGTGTGTGTGGTGTGTGTGAGTGTGTAGTGTGATGTGTGGTGCGTGGTGTGTGGTGTGTGGTGTGTGGTGTGCTGATGTGTGTTGTGTGTCGTGTGTGTGTGTGTGATGCTCGCTGATGGATGAGTGATTTGTGTGCTTTTGTTGAGCCAGGTAGACTATTTGATAGCACTGAAAGTAGTAGTGATTGTTCTGAAAACACTTTTGGAAGTGTATAGGATCGCAGTGAGTTTGTGGTTGAATGTGTGTGTGTGTTGGTGTGGTGTGTGGGTATTGATACGTATATAATTGTGTGTGTGTGGTGATGGTGGACTAGATGCTTGTGTGTGTAAGTGTGTAAGCTGCGGATTTTCCGCACCACCTGTAAGTGCCATATGAATGGGTGTTGTGGGTTGTGATAGAAGTGTGGTTTGTGTGTTGTGTGTGTGTGTTGTGTGGTGTGTGGTGTGCTGTCGTGTGTGTGTGTCGTGTTGTTACTGATGTGTGTGTGTGTGTGTTTGTGTGTGTGTGTGTGTTGTGCTGGTGTGTGTTGTGTGCTGTGTGTGGTGTGTGTGTGTGCATGGTAGTGGTGTGTAGATGTGTGTGTGTGTGTGTTGTGTGTGTGTGTGTTGTATAGTATAACAGCCAGGTCACTTATGTTGTAGGTCTTTGAATTAAAAGATTTCATAAGAATTACTACAAAAAAAATATTGTTCCTAATTACAATATTTTCAGCAGAAAATATTTTTCTGAAATATCATCCCTGATACATTTCAAAAAGTTCAATCAAAAATTCAGAAAGTTATTGATTAACTGTCAAATGTATTTCTTTAAATCGCGATATTTAGACCAGCAATACCAACAATTCTCCTTTTTTAAGTGTAACTGCCCACTGGTTGAAGAATGATTTACAGCAAGAAAGAGCTGTTTTGCGAATTGTTCCCTTTGAAGGTTCTCACACAGCTACGAATCAGTGAACAGATAAACAATGTTCTTGAACATTATAAGTTGACAAGTGATAGTATTTTTTAGTACTTACAATCGAGAGATTCTGGAGCAAATTATGGTATAGCTTGTAATCAGGAATTGTAACTTTGGAGGCATTCCATGCTTTATAATACACTTTGCAGCTCAATCTAACGATGCATTCTTTCTGAACAATTTTCTACAATATAATCACAGTTAATACTAGTTCCGTAAAAAGGTGGAAAGATGGGTGTAACTCGATTGACATTAATCACCGTATTTTTGCCAAAGGAGATATAATTTAGAAAAGGTGTGTGAATGTGAACTCCTCCGAAAGCAAAAAAGAGAAGGTATAACCTCTGAGGAGTTAAAAAAGAACTTTGTAATGAGTTGAAATGCTGGAAGAGTTTCGGTATGAGAAAGTGATGGCGGTGATGATAGTTGGACTGGGAGGTGTGAAAAGTAAGCTTGAAACTGCGTTGTTTATATGGAGAAATGGCAGTCGCTGGGAAAGGTTTATGTGTACCCATATGGATGATTTTTGTTTTGGGGGTTCTAAATTTATGGAGACGGTTATTAACGGTATGAAAAAAAAATTGAAATAGGATCGGAAGATGCACAAGGGTTTAAATATATTGGTGTTAATATTCATGAACAAAAGGATTTTTATGGTGATAAGGGAAATGGAAAAGAAGGAATTAAAGATGTATAGATGTATAATGTGAGTGATAGAAGTAGATTCTTTAAAGGAGGGAAAGTGGAAGAAATGAGGAAACTTGTAAATGTGATTAGGTAAAGTGACAAATATGGAAATATGGCCGAGTACGTTATTTGGTAAGGTCATCGTGGAAGGTGTATACTGTGCGTTTGGAATGGTAAGGTGTCTATTAGTGTCATAGTTCGGGGTTATCATTTATAAGGCTTATGTAAAACATATAAAACCAACAAGGTGGAACAATGATTGTCCGATTGCCTGGAATCACATGTATTGAGATCGAAGTTCAAGATCACCATCGCAGGCTGAAGCGATTATCGTCTTTTAATTGAGGGGACTCAAGAGGTATATTCTGGAGAAAGTTGGAAGAAGTTGTAGGTGGTGATAGTTGGATGGTTGTTGTGTACACACAGGATTGCAGAACGTTGAAGAGAATGAATTATTATTCCGGTGACACAAGTGTGGTAAAATGGCTTGCGGATAGTTAGCATGGATCAAGTGGATGATGGAAGAGGAAAGAAGATTTCCAAAGTTGACACGGGTGGATACA